>WHYT01013434.1:0-23767 GCA_009806455.1 Tetrax tetrax | reverse complement strand
AGATCAGGTTGCTCAGAGCCTCGTCCAGCCTGGCCTTGAACATTTCCAGGGATGGGGCATCCACCACCTCTCTGGGCAACCTGTTCCAGTGTTCTACAACTCTCATTGTAAAAATTTTTTTCCTAATATCCAATCTAAATCTACTTCCCTCTATTTTAAAATCATTACCCCTCGTCCTATCTCCAAGCTCTGATAAAGAGTTTCTCCCCATCTTGTAGGTCCCCTTGAGGTACTGGAAGGCCACTAAAAGATTTCCCCAGAGCCTTCTCTTCTTCAGGCTGAACAGCCCCAACTCTCTCAGCCTGTCCTCATAGGAAAGATGCTCCAGCCCTCCTATCTTTGTGGCCCTCCTCTGGACTTTCTTCAACTGGTTTATGTGAAATGAAAGTCTCCTTTATATAGTTTTTCTACCTTGTATGTTCTTTTGACACAAACAAGACTTTCTGTATGAAAAACATGAAAATAATAGTCCTTTTACCAAAATGTAGTTTGTGTACAACTCTGATCTAATGGAAGGTATTCCTGATCTAGTGGAAAGTATCCTTGCCCATGGCAGTGAGGTTGGAACTAGGTGATCTTTAAGGTTCCTGACAACTCAAACAAGTCCATGATTCTATATATGGGACTTCTAATCCTTCTTAAAATAGTCAGGTGTTAGCTAATCATCAGTAACTTGCAAGAAACACACAAAGCCAAACAAACGAGTCAAGTCTACAGAGCCTGAAGACATTACAAAAATGAAGTAAATGAACTGTGGTTTTGAACAAAACACCCTTTAGCAGTAAGCTGAAAAACTATTTTACAGGTATAACTTTCAGTAAGAGTCAGGAAAATTCATTCATTAGAATTACGGGAGGTAACAGTTTCTTATAAATATTACAGAGCCACTAAAAAGTGTCATCATTTTTAAATGGACTTAAATCATACTCATTAATTATTAAGCATTACTCTAGTTCTTCACTGATGTTTTTAATGGAATCAAGGTTCCTCAAATGCAGTAACATCACTGCTATCTATTTATAGACACTCATCTTTAGGTATAGAAGTGTCTTCTCATGTTGGTATCAAAGCAGGTTTTTCACTCTGTAGCAAGACCTCTAATCTTAAATTAAAGGAATTAATTGGTGAATGAAAGAGACAGAACCCAAAATACCTATAAATTCAATAGTATCCCAGGTACTAATTCACAATACTATCAATAAAACAAAGTCAGGTTTACAGGTTTTTTTCTTAAAGGGAGACTACATTCTTTTTATTTAGATTTTAAAAGGCATAAGAGACCTGAACAAAGGATGGCAAAAAAAGCAACCTGTTGCTCACTGCCAATCTTTTCTCTTGATTCCTCTAGGCTATTAATATTAAACAATTCCAAGATCAAGTACAGCTTCATGAATTTTTTTTTTTTTTCCCTTACATAAAGAGCTATACTACCTGACAATCTTAATCTACCTCATTATTGAGGCTTTGTGTCTTTACCAAGAACATTCCATCATACTCTTGATCCCCCTCAAAAATAAGAAAACACTGATAATGGTGCCAGGGACAGGATGGGATGCAGGGGGAAAGACTTGCCTCTTCAAAAGTCTGCAACAGTGACTACTAGACAGTCTGTAGACATCTTCTACCAATAGAGGCTAAACGGAAGTGGCATCTGTCTGAGCAAATTATGAGTTTTGTATCTCACTATTCCTATGCATGCAGAAGCGGGAATCACAGCCTCGTCTAACCCGCTGGTATGCATTCATAGAAGCTCAAAACATAGCTCGGAAGTACCACTCTTCAAAAGAGTAGAAAGTCTTCAAAAGGAAATTCTCATCCTGGCATTGCAATTAGAAAAGTGTTTGCTTACAAGGATCTCAAAGGCACTGCATCATACAATCATGGAAAGGCTAGAGTTGGAAGGGACCTTCAGAGATCATCTAGTCCAACCTCCCCTGCAAGGAGAAGGGACATCCCTGACTAGATCAGGTTGCTCAGAGCCTCATCCAGCCTGGCCTTGAACGTTTCCAGGGATGGGGCATCCACCACCTCTCTGGGCAACCTGTGCCAATGCTCTACAATTCTCATTGTAAAAAATTTTTTTCTAATATCCAATCTAAATCTAAATCTACCTCCCTCTAATTTAAACCCATTACCCCTTGTCCTATCACAACAGGCCCTACTGAACAGCCTGTCCCCATCTTTCCTGTAGGCCCCCTTGAAATACAGGAGGACCGCTATCAGGTCTCCCTGGAGCCTCCTCTTCTCCAGGCTGAACAGCCCCAACTCTCTCAGCCTGTCCTCATAGGAAAGGTGCTCCAGCCATCTGATCATCTTTGTGGCCCTCCTCTGGACCCTCTCCAACTGGTCCATGTCCTTCTTACATTCTGGGCTCCAGAACTGGATGCAGTACTCCAGGTGGGCTCTCACCAGGGCAGAGCAGAGGGGCAGAATCACCTCCCTGGACCTGCTGACCACGCTCCTCTTGATGCAGCCCAGAATGCAGTTGGCCTTCTGGGCCGCAAGGGCACATTGCCCGCTCATGTTGAGCCTCTCGCCTACCAGCACTCCCAAGTCTTTCTCCTCAGGGCTGCTCTCAATCCATTCTCCGCCCAGCCTGTATTTGTGCCTGGGATTGCCATGACCCAGATGCAGGACCTTGCACTTGGCCTGGTTGAACTTCATGAGGTTGGCATGGGCCCACCTCTCCAGCCTGTCCAGGTCACTCTGGATGGCATCCCTCCCTTCCAGCGTGTCGACGGCACCACATAGTTTGGTGTCATTGGCGAACTTGCTGAGGGTGCACTCTATCCCACTGTCCATATCGCCGACAAAGATGTTGAACAGGGCCGGGCCCAACACGGACCCCTGAGGGATGCCACTCATGACCGGTCTCCACTTGGACATTGAGCCGTTGACCACCACTCTCTGAGTGCGGCCATCCAGCCAACTCCTTATCCACGGAGTGGTCCGTCCATCAAACCCATGCCTCTCTAGTTTAGAGAGAAGGATATTGTGCGGGACAGTGCCAAATGCCTTGCACAAGTCCAGGTAGATGATGTCCGTTGCCCGTCCCTTGTCCACCGATGTTGTTACCCCGTCATAGAAGGCCACCAAATTGGTCAGGCACGATCTGCCCTTGGTGAAGCCATGTTGGCTGTCACCAACCACCTCCTTGCTCTCCATGTGCCTTAGCATGGTTTCCAGGAGGATCTGCTCCATGACCTTGCCAGGCACGGAGGTGAGGTTGACCGGCCTGTAGTTACCCGGGTCTTCCTTACACGCCTTTTTAAAAATGGGGGTTATGTTCTCTCTCTTCCAGTCATCAGGGACCTCACCAGACCGCCACGATTTCTCAAATATGATGGCCAGTGGCTTGGCAACTTCATCCGCCAGTTCCCTCAGGACCCGCGGATGCATCTCATCAGGCCCTGTGGACTTGTGCTCCTTCAAGTTCCTTAAATGATCCCGAACCTGCTCTTCGAGCACCGTGAGCGGTTCTTCGTCCTCGCAGTCCCTGCCTGTGCCTTGCACAGCTTGAGTGGTGAGACAAGAGCCCTTATCAGTGAAGACTGAGGCAAAGAAGTCATTGAGTACCTCAGCCTTCTCCATGTCCCAGGTAACAAGGACACCCATTTCCTTCCGGAGGGGGCCTACATTCTCCTTGGATTTTCTTTTGTCTGCTACATACCTGTAAAAGCTTTTCTTGTTACTTTTTATATCCCTGGCCAGATTCGATTCCGTCAGGGCTTTAGCCTTCCTCACCCTATCCCTGGCCGCTCGCATAGCTACTTGGTAGTCCTCCCAGGCTACCTGTCCCCACTTCCACCCTCTATAGGCTTCCTTCTTCACTTTCAGTTGGTCCAGGAGCTCCTTGCTCATCCACGCTGGCCTCCTGGCCTTTTTGCCCGACGACTTCTTCGTCGGGATGCACCTCTGCTGAGCTTGGAGGAGGTGCTCCTTAATACTGCCTAAGGATCTCCTCAACCCCTGGAATGTTACTACTTTCCAGAAAAATCTACTAGTAAAAAAGTTCCCATGACAAAAGGAGATAAAATTTAAATCAGACTCTTCAAGATAATGCATTTACCTAAAAAACCCTAGCAGAATATACCTGAGGTCCTAGACTGAACAGTTCATTCTTCAGGGAAAATAAACTGAGAGCTCTTATGTAAGAAAGTACATTAGAACAATTCCTCTGGATTATGTGCGTATCTAGAGGGTAAACTCTTTTTCTTCTTCTTCTTCTTCTTCTTCTTCTCAGTAGAATACCACAAACAGCAACCTGAAAATGAAAAAAAATAACACAGCCACTGCAACATAAGGCGGCGACCACAGCTTCAAAAAAAACTGCCAGAGGTAAAGTCTCAGTTCCTTCAGCTTTATACCATCTTCAGACAAACCAGTTTTCATTCTGACCTCAGCATTTGTGTGCGTCAGCTCTTCCAGTCCTATTTTTGCTTCACTTCTCTCATCTAACAATATCAGTGTCCTAGAGAGTTCTGCCTGTTAAATTTAAGTGCACTCTCTTTAGTGCCTTAGCTTTTTGTATTATATAGAGATTCTATACAGATCGGGGGTGTAACTGGGGGTCTCAAATTGCAAGAGGACAAGTTTTTGATTAAAATGTCTGGCTTTAATATTGTTATTTATATCCATTAAAAATAAAATCACCATAGGATAAAAGGTTTATTGTCTCCATATAGAGCAGAACAGACCACTGCCCTGAGAGCCAAACTAAGTATTACATACTTTTGTAAGCCTCAACTAGCTGGTTTTAGGGTGGGGGTCTTTTTTCTACAGAAGTAAACATTCAAAATTACAATCCAATATAGGACAAAAACACAAAAGCTCATACAGGTTTGATTATGTTAAAATAAAATACTAGTGGAAACTCATGTCCAATTACAAAAACCTAAACAGTACTACCCAACAAAAAGGCCAGTCTTTACCCAAAAAAAGAAATAGAAGTAGGCTGCCTCTTGTCAAGCAATAAAATCTTCCTAGATTCCCAATTTATTGATACAGAAATCTTAATAGCAACTACAAGACCCCTTGTTCCTTCTGTTTCCAGTGGGAAAAGAAGCCTCCTGCTTCCTCAGATCAGTGCTTGCAGCAGCCAACAGAGCCTCCTAAAGGTCCCCTTCACAAGTACACCCATCTGCTGGAGATCCTAACTCTTCTGCTGGTGAATATATACACAGGCTCCCTTTGTAAGTCTTCTAGTGACAAAAAAAAAAAATAAAAAAAAAAATTTCTCTGTTTGGACAACAAAGCCTTAGGCAGAATGAGGGCAGGAACATACTTTTGACTTCCTCTTAGCCACCACAGTCTTTATTTAGACCATTCCTACCTTTCAGGCTAGAGATTACTGCAGACTGTCAGTGCCCTAAAAGATCTCTACCTCCTTGCAAAATACTATAAACCTGGCTGAACCCTTTCTTCTTTCAGGTGAGGGAACAGTGTCCACCAGGTTTTACATGATCCTAGAGTGACTCCTCAGCACACAGCTCCTCTATGGTTGCAGGTGATACTCAGGCTGAAGTCCTGCCACACAGACTTAGAGGCAAATTATTTTCCAGTCTGTTACCAGGCTGATGAGAAGACATGAGGAGGCAGGCTGGAAATATTCTTCCATCACACATACAGGAAGAACTCTTTTCAGGGGCAAAAAGCCCTAGAACGAACACTTTGGTGTTGTAGCTGCACTTTTACATGCACTTCCGGGAAGAAAATGGGCCTTTACAGATAAGTATTTCTCACTTTTCCTTTTAATCGAGATTTCCTTTGCAAAAAAAAGATTATGCAGACATTTTCTTTTAAACCAGAGGAAAGATAGGTTTCTTAATTGGTCTTTTTAGCATTTCAATGCAAGCCATCTTGCTCAATATAAAAACACATACAAGCACAAGGGACTGTATTTTTAACTCTTTAACTGTCATGAATCTCTTATGAATATCAATATTTCATAACATCAATAAACCACTAGATTGTGTTGAAGAACAAAGTGAACTTTGCTAACAACCATGATTATTGTAGTTCTTTTGCTATGCCCAATACACACAGAAGACAGAACTGATACACACATGCAAGCAAGCAAAAAATGGTTTTTAACAAATACTTCACTTGACAAAGAACTGAGAGATTTTAAACCATTGAACCCACTAGTCACTGGGTTTCATCTGAGATGAAGCTAATTTTTTTCTCAGTAGCGGCTCTGTTTTGGATTTATTATGGGATTTGGTATGTGAAGAATGTTGATAATACACTGATGTTATGGGTTGTTGCTAAGAAATCAAGGACACTACCCAGTTTCCCAGGTTTCGCTAATGTTCCGTTGCAGGAAGCTGGGAGGGGTATAGCCAGGACATTTGACCCAAAATGGCCAAATAGAGTATTCCATACCATAAATGTCATGCTCAGTATATAAGAGCAGCTTGCTCTCGCTTCTTTACTTGCTATTTGGTTTAGTTTCCACCATCACTGCTTGGGATGGGCTGTATCAGTCACTGGGCGGTGAGAAATCATGCATTGTTCGTTTTGTATATTTTAATATCCCTATATTTTATTTTTATTGTAATCTTCATTTGCTATTCTAGTAAATTGTCTTCATCTCAACCCAGGAGTTCTCCTTTCTTAGTGATTCGTTCCCCCTTCCTGCTCAGAAGGGGAAGGGTGAGCGAGCAGCTGCTTGGTTTTCGATTGCTGACTAGGGATAAACCATGACACTGGGCTATCTTGAATTCTCGCCAGACAAAATCCATTGCAGGATAGTTCATGAAATCTGGAGGAAGATAACCTTTCCCACATTGTTAGGATCATGAACAAATGGTACTTACTGAAGCTTGAAGTAACTAGTACTTTTCTTCTGTAAACAGCCCTGCCTGAATGGTTCGACTACAGCATAACTGAGGATGGGCCTAAAACTCCTAATATTGAATGCACATTCCTGAGGCTCTTAAATAAAGCAAAATAAAACTCTGCAACTTAATTTTTAGTATCCTACCACAGTGCTTTTTATTTTATAAGACAACTCTATTCCTACCCAACCAAAAGCCAACTTTATTCTTAGGATACTTTTCTGCCAAAAAGTAAACCAGGCCACTTTCCACACATCAGTGTCTAATTACACTTGCATGGCAACACTACATATAAATAAGAGAGTGCAAAACACTACGTAGAAAACTCTGACTAAATGAATCTAGTCTCCCTTTCCAACTGGAATAAACTCACAGGTCACAAAACATTTTAAGTACTTACTATGTAACATTTGATAGGATAAACATCAGCTCAGCTTCAAGTAAATTTTGGCTATACCAAGTCACAAAGTCACCAGAAAGTCTCAACTTTCTAAGTCATTAACTTCTGAAACCTGAAGTTTTATAACCTACTGAACTTCAATATGAAGCCCTAAGATTAAAAATGTACAGTTTTCAAAAATTCTGATTTTTCAGGAAATTCTTTGAAAAATATACTCTGGTTGTCACATAGCTGTCTTGGGAATATCCTGAATGATTACTCAGGATGACATCCATGCATAAACCTCATCATTAGCATCATATATATCACAAGTTAGATGGAAATTTTTAAAGACTGCACAAATAGCCTATTTGTCAGAGTCCAGTACTGTCTGACCAGGTTCTTTTAGATATTTCACACATGGAAGGTGTAATGTTTAACATAAAATTTACTTATTTGAAGATAGTTGGCATTACATGAAATTTCTGTTTTAGCAGATTGATACAAAATATACTGAAACAACAATATAAATGTAAGTTACACTCAGCAAAATATAACAATTGCAATATACAGTTCAAACACAATTCAAATCTCATTCCCATTACCAGTCTCTGTAGCGTGCTCACCATCACGATGCTGGGCATCTCCAATTGCCAAAAAGGAATATGTGGGTTGAAACCAGATCAAGCCCGTTGCTCTTGGTAGAATACTTTTGCTAGTTGTCTAGTTTTTGTACCCTATGTTGGACTGAGCCACGTGTTAACTTCTCCCATGCTGGTCTGGCTAATTCAAGGAGACATTTACACTATTTTATTTAAATTTTAATGGAACAAACATTTACACCACCAGTTGATCCACTCAACTGTTGATAACTGTTTGTCTAAACTCTCCAGTTCCCTTTGTGGTGAGATAAAGTCAGTTTCTTTGCAATAACTGTAGTTATTGCAATCACACTCTGCATTATTCCTCAAGTTTCTGAGCGTCCTGGGCACATCACCCTTGCCTTTCTCCTCTGAGCTTTCTTCCATTTTGGGGGTTTATTGGTCAGTCATACAACTTCAGCAAGATATTGATAACAGTCACCACAACTACTTCAGTAATTACTGAGCTAACAACAACAACCCAAAAGGATATCACTGTGTGGAATCAGAGGTAGAAGCTACAAACATGCTGGCACTATTAGAAACATGCATGAAGCAGGTAGAATTGAATTTGAAAGCACACACTTATAAATCTCTAGGAGTGAACACCATTTCATTCCCCTATAATCTATTTTGAAACAAGCAAGCTTATCTCAAGATAACATTATTAATTTGCTAACAATAGTATCTCAGACTTTCCTCAAGACGACACTTGGAAAAAGCCAAGGTGATTATGTCTTTGCCTGCAGCTGCAAATACACTAGTGTACTGAATCCAGCTCTTAATCTCCCTTTCAGTGCAGACAGATCACAAAACACCACACCATGTTTGTTGTACAGTGCTTGCTTCTCTGATGGTTGATATCTATTAAGCTATCTGCAGGTCCTCCATTGCCTCTCTACACTTATTCAACTGTTTCTGCTCAGTCAGATTCCACATTTAGCTCTTTCAGGACATCAACTATTTGGCTTTTAACTACATCTACTGCCAGACTACAAAGAACGGACTTCTCACTAAATTCTTCATTAAAACCATCATGCAAGGGAAGGGGACCCACTCTTAAAAATGATCCAAGTTTCCAGTGACTAGGATAGTTAAATTTTGTGCTTTTAAACAATGCTCTACCTTTAGAAACATAGACCCTAAGAATACAGACTCTCCACTTACAGCTTTTTCTATATAAATTTAATTAAGGATGCCCCAAGAAGTTGGACTATAAGAAAAACAGTGACTTGATCAATACACTGAAAATTAAAGAAATTTGATCTCTGTCCTTAGCCCTTCAACTGCAAGCTTGCTGCTTACTCATTGTTAACAAGCTAGGAGGGTTGTTGGGTTTTTTTTTATAAATTAAATTCTTTAGCCACTTGGTCATATTTTTCCAGGAACTCTACTCAGCATCACAGTTCACATCTCCTTGTGTTGTGCTGACTAACCACAAGAATTGTATGAACTGCTGTGAAAAGGTGACAAAAACTCTTGAAGTGCTGAGGCTTGGGACATCAAAGAGTACTTGACTATGATAAACTTAACACAGTGAGCAAGAAATGTTATTGCAGAAGTTTACCAATGCTGAGATAGAATTAATATTCTGAGATGTGGAAGTTTTTGAAACAGAATTAAAGTGGAAAATCTTAAATTGGGAGTTAAAATTTATAATTTTCTAAGAATTACTGGCAAGCGATGCTCTCACTTCACAAAGGCTTAAAGAAGCTCCAGCAACACATGGTGTTTTCTCTCTCACAATTGTATAGATAATTCTATACT
The DNA here is from genome assembly GCA_009806455.1 of Tetrax tetrax. Lineage (NCBI taxonomy): Eukaryota > Metazoa > Chordata > Aves > Otidiformes > Otididae > Tetrax > Tetrax tetrax. Next base: position 14,141 of record WHYT01013434.1, on the reverse strand, counting down.
TTTATTTAGTATTTAGACTATAATGATTTTCATTACTTAGGAGCTACTCAAATTAAGACAGTCATGCTTATGTTTTGCATAAATATTGAAGACTATTTATTTTATTTCAGCCAAATTAGTATATTTTGAAGAAGGCTTTTTAGACATTGAAATATAAAGATGTACAGAACTCATCAGAACTTTACTGATATAATGACCAAGAATCTATAAAGGAACACTGATACTTAGTCATGCCTATCTGTTTGATCCTCATTCTCTTACATGACTAGTTCCAAGTGCTAGAGGAAGGCAAGAACCCTGTGCTGGGCAATACGAGATCCTTTTTCTCAATTACTTGTTAAATTTTCATTGCCGCCATACTTCACGCTTTTCTCCGCAGCTAACAGTTACTTAACCCCATTTTAAATCTTCATGAATATTTGAATTCAGCACACACCTACGGCTACATTTCATATATAAAAACACATACTTGCAGTGCCGAATTTCCTATTTTTTAGTAAGGCTTTGGGAACTCCTGGTTGAAGGACAAACTCTGCATTTATGCAGCGTTACTAGCCTACCCTAGTACTGACTGTTAGCTGGGTCCTTTGGACAACTGAGGTTTTTTTTGTACCTTCACATCTAATTAGGAGTCTAACTCTATGTCAGAGCGTACTTAACTAAACATGAGGCCTGAAGCTACAGGTTCAAGCTCCAGCCAATGAAAGTGAGCCTGACAGAAAACATGCCAATTACATTTCTGCTGAAATGACAGGTTACACATCGAGTACCATCAGTTTGTGATGACCTTAAAGAGCGCATTGTACATTCTATTATAATTATCTCTTGTACCTTAACGAATTCTAATATCGGACCTAGTAAGCTGCTGCTGTATGCAGTATTTCAAGTAATGTTTCGTATAGTTTAGGAGTTTCTGTAAACTTAAATATTATTTACTGCTACTGAGATGATTAATGTTGGTTCAAAAAAAGAACCAACTGCATTTCAAAATTTCTTTCAAATTAAAAACTAGATGTAAGGAATATATATTTTTTTTTAATTTTCATCTTCTATTTGCAAAAATTTCAAAGCATTCACTTTGGAAATCTAAAATTCCAACACAAAAAGGACGTATTTCTTTTTAGAAATGAAAAGGTATCAATCAGTATCCAAAAACTAGTCTCAGCCTTTTAAGCTTTAAGAAAAATAAACATTAACTGTACAAGGAGTCACAGGAGGAAAAAAAAAAGAAAACGACCCACAAAAAAAAAAAACAAAAAAAAACCTCCAAAAAACCCACCACTAAGTATTTTTAAAGTAACATACTGAGAGAAAGAATACCAAAGTTTCAAAAATGAGAAGTTTACGAAATATATTTTTATATATATACACATAAACAAAAAGATCAAGTCTGTTGAGTCATACATCAGTCTCACTCAGTGGCTACAGAGTTATGCTTAATCTTGCTCTTATACTTTTTGGCACTTTAAATATTGAATTCTTTTCTAGACAACGGCATAACTTAAAGAGTGATAATAAAGCATACAGCATGCTACTTTCTTGCAAAGGACAGCCCAGACCATCTTTCCTTGGTGCTTTTATATCACCTACAAGGTAGCAACAAAAGGGGGAAACTCTCTGCCTAGCTTAGAGCTCCAAGACAGCAGTTTTCTTTTGCCTTTACCACAGGGAAAAGCAGCTCCCTATCTACCCACCTTCAGCTGATTTCTTACCAATCATAGCTTAGGCAAGATTTTTTTCCTGCAGTTTCATGTGAGTTTAGGATTAATTGACATGTTGACCTTCATTAATATAACATAGTCACTATTTAGAGAGCATTTTTAATATACAGAATCATAGAGAATATTTACAGGTCTTATAACACAAATGCCAAGCACAAGTTAAGAAAACTCAGTGTTACAAAGAAATCCCAAAGAGAAAAAAATAAAAGGAGTCAGATTTTTTAATTTGAGCTACTAAATCTTTGTTTCCATTTGGAAACATGCTGTAGCTGAAGGCCAAATGAGTTTCAGAAACTTGCTTAAATCTCAGTGAAGTAGGAAATCAACTAACAAACGCTTTCTATTACAAGGCACAATTTCTTACCCTCTGACAAAGTGGAACGATTGTTATAGCAGATATTTCATTTTAAATACTCTTTTTAAGAGGTCTCAGGGGTTTTCCTTCTAGGTGAACCACTATTAAACTAAATTGCAGCTTTGCTAGAATATTACTTTTCCAGCAACTCTACATTACTTAGAGAAAATCTACACTGTATCCTGTACCACAACATAGTTCTAAAACACACATACACAAAAAAAAAGCCTATTCACCACAGAAAAATATAGTCTACTTACTTATCCCCATTTTGCTGTTGTTCTTTTGCAGTAAACTACCATTGCATGCAGACAGAGTAATTTCCCAATTTCTGTCTTCCACTGAAGATTTCAACCAGGTGCAAGAAATCAATGAAGCTTCATGAAAAACATGTGTGTGCTGTAGATGAGCAACAGGATGTGCAGGCAACTAGACTCTATTGCAACACAGTAACAAAAAAGAATCACAAGTAAAATTGAAATAATAATTTCTGTGCTTTTATTGTAGTTCATTAATATAAACTTTCTGCAAAAGAACAATATTTTATTATCACTGTCAAAATGAAATTGTTTTCAAAGTATTGTTCATAGAGCTACCATTAAATTACTAATATTTGTAACTGAAAATATTTCTTATGAAGTTGTCTAAATATACACATAAACATGCAGAGTTCTAAGTACATTCAGAAACTTCATATTCACAAGAAAGCACCCTCTCCACAAAAAAAAAACCTAAACCAAAAACTGTGTTTAAAAAAAGGAATTCATAACTTCTGATTTGTGTTTAATAAAGAGTTTCAAGCAACTATTATTAACATTCCTTATCTGATTTTACAAATAAAGGTTCTTTTGTGTTAGCATATTTTGCTAGACTTTAACATTTCAAAGCAGATCAATTTGTGAATTAAGTTCTTGAAACAGATACTTTTCATGTCTAGGAATAAATAGAACAAGATGAAGAACTGAGGTAGCCAATTGCAAAAGATCTGTCAACAATTCTTTTATAAAGCCCCATTCTCAAGAGTTTACAATTATCACAGCATGACATTTGCCTTGGATGGCTTTCTGTCTTATAGTTTTGGGATTTTTTTTTTTCTCTCTTTAAATGAATAATGACGGTTCCTATATCTGTAAGAGGAAAATTATGTATTATCTTACAACTCGCACTTTTCTCAACAATCTGAAAAGAGAGGACCTTAGACTAGGTCTAGATTTCACTCATTTCAGCTTCTCTGATATTTGAACTGAGAGCTTCACACTAACACGCTATCATAAATTTCAATAATAAAATTTTGAGGTAGTCTCTGATACCATTTCTTACTTTGAAGATTTATCTATGGCTTAGGTAATAATAAAAAAAAAACCCTGGCTTTACAGTAACTCTTCTAAGCTAATTAAATTAACTCTTTTCTTCCATGTATGCATATACTCTCTCAAAATATAAATGCCAATAATGCAAAACATCAACTATTTGAGGAAGCAAACAAATGCTTGTTCATGCACTATGTCATGGCTTGAATCAAAATTCCCTCCAGACAATGGCAAACCATTTGCACATTAGCATTCTTAATCACCAGGGAGAGCACGGCAAGGCTTTCTGGTTTCATGTTGTGAAAGCCATTTTTATAGAATTTTGCAAAGGGCCAAAATAATAATAAGCAATTTCAAGTTGTTTGCTATTTTTGGAAAACAGAAATAAAGTGATGTATTAATGGAGATATGCAACACTTCTGATGTTTCTGGAAGTTCCTATTTTGTAATTTTACTTTATCCTGTAATACTTCAGAGTTTTGTTAAATATTCGTCAGAGAAAATAGAGTTTTGAAAGAGTGGCACATAACAAATGTTAGAATACTCTTACTCAGCTTTTTTTTTTCTTCACATTAGAAAGAAAAAGGATTCTGAATATTAATTGTTTATATTGCTGAACTATTTTATTTCTTTTCAAACACAACTCTTCAGAAAGTTTGGGGCTGGAGCACGTGACAGGTTTAAAGAACTACCATTTTCAATAACTTCCTTATCTCAGATCTTTTCTGTACACTGCAGACAACTTAATGCTTCCCATACAAAATTCTCAAGGTCTTTTTAATATGCAACAGCCATGAAGACATTTTTCCTTGCTATTTCCTCCTGAATCATAAGTGCACTTGGCAAGAACTCAAAGCATACATGGCTGCTGACGCTTCATACACTGGCAGAAGCAGCGAGGTGAAGGTTGAATCACTCTAACACTTAGGAATTGATTTGGAATAGCTCTTACAGGTTTGGAATAAGCTACTCACCCTCCCAGCTACAGAGATGTTATACTACAACGCTATAGACTGAAAGAGATACAGACATACAATTTACGAAGAAAGCTATTATACTGCATCGTACGCTCTATTCCCTGAGCCTTGGCAACAAAGGAGGAGTTGAACCTCCTTTGTGGGAGGATGGTTATTGAATTGTGCACCTGGCATGCTCAAGGCCTTTCTCTCCTTCATTGATTGCTGTGGGCATCAGAAATGAATGAAGTATGGGGAGACAGATTGTTCTATTACTCTGTTTCCCAGCAGATAAGCACCAAGCCAAGGCACTCTTTCCTAGCTCCAGGTAGACCTTCAGGTATCTTTTGAATTCTGGAAGCAGTTTGTTTATACTCAAAACCCTTAAAATAAATACTACCTCACTTTCAACTATCTCAGAGTAACTACATCTCTCTTTCTGTAAAAAAAGCAGTAAACTCACTGTCTTTCCCAGGGACATAAACTTCTCTCTGTAGCTCAGGGGCTTTACAAACCTGCTTCAACTATTATCTTGAAAGACCTTTTCCTCTTCTCTCCTCAGAACTGCCACAGCCTGATCTACAATCCTCCACTGATTCCCCACCTCCCCCCTCCTTTCACTGCTCATACCTTTCATCTTTCCTAGGGGCATCTCCTAACACCAAACACCTGGGTTTTAGCCAGCTGGGAGAGAAGGTCTGCCTAGCCCGCTCCTTAGGGCTTCCAGTCACAGGCCTGAAGGAAACAAGCAGTTAAGAGTGCTTCTGATTACCTACAGCAATATTCATCACCTGTATCTAAAGATTAAGCAGCTGAGAAACAAAAAAAAAAGCTCTAGGGACTCGTGAGCTGTACAGAATACTGAAAAAAAAAAAAAGGGGGGGGGGGACGACTTCAGCCACAGAGAAAAGAAGCTCAGCAAGTGAATAGAGAATTTATAAATGTGTTTTCTCAGATGACAGGGAAAATGGTATTTAATTCATGGTAGCTGCTGCAGAGAACTGGTTGGTAGACGTTGGATTTTTTTGTTTATTATTGATTTTAAAATGGCCTTTATTCAGAAATGAAGCTGTTTGCAAAATAAAAGTTCCATCTTTCAGGGATTTTATATATAAAATAAATTAAAAATTGTTTTAAACAATGGTTTTCAGATTTATTTTCACGAGCTAACCAGTGTTGTCTTTAACTTCTTTTATATAGCTGTGTATCAGTAATTTTGACCCTGAATATAATGTGGAAAAGAAGCACTTTTCAGGTGTTGCATTTTTCTTTTCTTTTATAGATTTGGACGTCAAATCATGGGGAGAACTATTTTTCCTCAAACCACATTCAGAGTGCTCCGTGTCAGTTTTACTAACTTATATCTAGAAACATTTATCTGACACAAGCACCAAAGAAGAGTGTCTCCAAGGCATCTAATTCCATCACAAGATTTTCATGAGTCAGGTCCTCATCCAATATTATTCTGTAATTTAAAAGCAGGGAGGAACAAGCCCACATTCCAGCTAAGCTAAGTATTCCAAGCTAAGCTTAGTATTTTAACTGATACAATTACTTTGGCTTTTTGCAGCTAGTTAATTTTGTCCACTATAGAAAACTGAAGTATACTAAGGATATTAATTCACTTTTCTTAATAAGGATATGAACAGTTTCATTTAAATATTGCGCTTTGCTCTTCGTGGTTTAGAACTGGTCAGTTAGGTATTTAATCTGCCAGTTAACAAACAGTAAATTGTAAAAGAAAAATTTAAAGACACCATGATGTGCATATGACTCCTTTTGTTCATAGGCCTAGCTAGTCATTGTCTGAAGAAAATCCATTCCTCCTATTTCAGTCAAAAAAAACCCCACTGTTCAGATCGTGAGGAGAGATACATGTTATTACTACGGGGAGAATACCTAAACTCTTCCTACCCTGTCTTAGCAAAGTATCTGTCATCATACCCTATTAACACCTCCATGAAAGGGTTGCCACAAATCTACTTTATAACTAGAATCACAGCAATTTTTTTTTGTGAACAGTGGTGATATTAAACTACAATACAGACTGACTCACTACCTGGAATTCTCTTAAATGTTTCTCATTTTCGTTAAAGTTTACCTGCCTTGGCTGTGAAAACCATATCAAAATATGCTTCTCAACAATTAAATTTAAGCACACCATTGGTGAGTTTTACTACCACTATGGCTATGATTGGTAGTAAAGAATACTTTCTAGAAAAATGTGTTATGTAATGACTCACATTGAGTTGCTAATAATATCGGAGTAAAAATAAGGTCAATTGTCCTGTCACAATCAACGTTACAATGCCTTTAAATCGATTTTTTTCAATTAATTTAGGTAGGATAAATCTCAATTACAAGAATGCTTCCTTGCAATCTAGCACAACAAACACAGGAGAATTCAGTTATACTCTTCCATTGTGTGCTTTTTCAAGTCCTCATGGCATGCACATAGCAAAACCAGATTTGTTGAGATGGCCAAGGATCTGAGTAGCAGTAATACCTTTACCCATTTCGTTAATCATGTCTCAGTCATCCACTGGCTATTAATTTTGTTTTGATATTTCTTTGATGTCCATAAGCTCTACAAAAGCTTACAAAAAAAAAAAAAATCCTATTGCCACTGTGCTTTCTTCTCTAGCTAGATTTTATCTTATGGCTGCATTTTTAAACAACTTCTCATTACCTGTCAAATATATTTCCCCTTTATTCACCAAAAAAAAAAAAAAAAAAAGGAAGAAAATGAAAATAAATACTGCTTACACCCCAAGACATTACCTAATTAATTTCACTGCATACTGCAGAAGTCTTTATATCCAGCATGTCTTACACAGCATAATAAAACCATAGAGTTGATTTATTGCTTAGTGTTTAGTGTTTAGCCACACCAAAAAAGAAAGTCGCATATCTGGGCAGCTCTGTCCGTGAGTCATGGTACAATTTCTGCACCCTTTTGTGACCTAGGCTATTGAGTCCTATACACTGACTCAGCAGCTTTGACCAAGATATTGAAGAAATGGAAATGAAAGTGCCTGTGTCAGTCTGACTTTGCCTCCAACTACTGACAATGGGACATAAGGCATTCTTTATCCTTAAATAATCTTCTAGGGATCAGGTATATGAATGTGAAGTGTTGGCTTTGTAGGCACTGAGTTACCACTGTCTGATGCACTACTCAAACCTTCAATTACTTCTGTCCATACGTCTGTGACTACACTGATCACATGATGGACACGGGAACTTGTACTGGTGGGAAAGGAGCTAGGGGATGCGTTTACTAGCAGGGCTCTTTGAATTTCCCTCGATGCTGAAGGTGACATAATCATGTTCCTTCTGGGGCACAATGCTGCATGTGATATTAAAGACAGAAACAATTGTGAGAACATTAGATTGAATAGGTACATCCAGAAAACTGACCTAGTCCTTGAAGTCCTTCCTTTTTCTTCTGGTAATCAAAGAAATTCTCTTGCATATCACTCAATTATCTGTGGTTTGTTGTTAATAACTTATATTTTGGCATTCTTAATTGTAATAATCAGAGCTCTAATCTTGAGCTCTAATTGGTTTTCATCATTACAATATGCAAACATACCTATTTCTACAGTAAATACATCTTACACAATTATAGAAATTAGACACTCTTAATAACCTCCAACTAATTGTAATTGATATTACCATAATTTTACCATTTTTTTACATAAAAATTATTCTGCATCAGAAAACACGGAAAATAATTAAATTTAAACAGGATAAGGGAAGAAGAATACTGTGAGGGTCTTGAAAATATAATATGTTAAACAGCAAAGAGATTAAGCTTTAACAAGTATATTGAGTATTCCCCTCTCCCTGTACTCAAATCATGATCCTTAACCAAACCTTACGAAAATATAACATGTGATAATTTCCATCATTTTAGTTGATTATTCTACAACAGCATATAAAATGAACCAGAGCGGTGAATAATTCTAACAACAAAAGAGTGGAAAGAGCCTTTTAAATATTATTATAACATTAGACATAATGTTTCCATATGAAAATTATCTGAAAATATTTGAAGACAAATACTGTCAGATAAATAGTACTTGAGAAGGGAATCCTGACATCTTCCATGGTAACCCACAGAAAAGTCCTGAAAAGCTCATTCCTGAAAACCATTTCAACAGAGCACAAATGTGATACCGACGCCAGTTTAGCAAAGACAGCAGAAAGAACAAAACCCTGGGTTACTGAAAGGGCTTTGTGAACCTTTATAACACCACAGATTTAACAGAGTCATTTTGAAAAGGTGACGAATACTGAGTCTGTCACCATACAAACTCTATGACATATGGCCAATAGATTGTTGGTAAATATTTAATAAAATGAAACATTAGTCTCTGACCTAAAACCTCTACTATTACAAAGAGGCAAGGTACAGCAACAAAGCACGTGCTCTTTTTTGACAATGGTACTGTGTTTCAGGTTGCCCATATCTACAGACTAAAATTAAAACTCAGTCTGTTACCACAGTGTCATACAAGTCAGCGCAAGAGGCCTCTGTAGATCTTTTTAGTTAAACCTGGCTTCTATGGCTCAACAGCTTGTCAGCAGTGAAAAGTATAATGGTTTTGTTTGAACATGTGTCCTTCAAGTCATTACTATTCCTACTTTAAAATCACTACTGTAAAAGCCAGTAGAGTTTGGGTGTTTCGTTACTCTGTTCTTTTCCCTTTGTGAATATCTTATACTTTGTGTCAGGTGTAAGATGCACACGCAGCACAGGATTGGTGCTTCAAAATTAACAGAAGATGATAAAACACATCTCAATTTGCTAGTAACAACTATCACTTCTATCACTAATGTGATAGAAGACTGAATTTTATAGAGGACTAACTAACTTTTTCCTTTGGAGCTGTGATTTAAAATCAGAATTACTAATACAGATATTTTGGTAGTTTCAATTCCAGTGGAACTCCAGAAAGTAATATATTTGGCAGCTCCCTTCATGACTGGTATGAATTACCAGAATGCAAAAAGCCCACATTCAGATATACCATGTCAGAGTTATGTACAATATTGCCAATTCAAATCCTAAAATCACGGATGGTTTTAAAAAACTTTACTTCTAAGAATAATGAACACAGGAGTGACTTTTCTCAAGTTTTCCTATTTTTGCACGCTTAGGGTACCATTTATTTCAACACATTCTAATTGTGGACCAAAAGACTGTAAATGTAATTTCTTCAGGGAAAATGAAAACACAAATGTTCCCGATTTCTGCAGCTGAGTTTTTAAGATACCAAGTTGCCTGACAAAAAGTTAAAAAGTGGTACAAGATAAAAAGATCCACAATGCAAGATTCATTATGAAGACTGATAATTGGCAGCATTGTACATGGAAAGTATAAACAGTGCTTGCCAAATTTCTGTGATGGAATTAATCAGCCATCGGAAATGTTTGCTGTAATTACTTTACTTCCCTCTAGAAGCAGTAACTTACTGCTGTACAGACTCGTACTACTATAGACAATTCAGCACTTGAATGGATAAATATGTGAATGGATACACTGGATAAATTACAGGATCAGTATGTCTGTCTCAAAAGCTGTTATCCAATAACACTTTTTTTTTGGACAAATTAATCAAAGAGCCTCACATCTAATTATCAACATTACAGATTAAACATTTTTGAAACTTAGAATTCTCCTTGTCCAGCAAAGAAGTGGCAGACTTTTTTTTTCTTCCATTAAAAAAAGCAACAGTCTTTTTAAAAATAAATTCACCCTGTAGGGCAGCAACATTTCTTCAGGACAGCCAAATCCCAAAATTGCAATTATGCCTCTTTGTATAATATTATAATCCTTAAACACTCCACACAGTGCTATCTTGCTGTAAGTTATTTTCTGGTCAGCTTACTTATTTCAGCGCCTCATTATTCATAGTCAAAATTTCAGCCAAACCAAGAACAAGCACATATGTAACACTGAAAAAAATCCTGGCAACATTTTGAACATTTGTTATTTAAGTTTGTTTAATTCCTTCCATCTTAAAGTGTGTAACAAGGCAACTTATCCTATGCATCATCATGAGATCTTCCATTATCCAACCATGAATCAAGAAAAAACAAAAAGTCACATTAGAATGGCATCTGTTAATGTGTTTAGAGTTCTGCAGTTACTAAAGCTGATACTTAACACAAACAGAGTCCACTAGATGGCATAAAGGAATAAATATAATGATAAAAAACGTAATGAAACCCCTGGTTTCTGTTATGGTATTTACTGATCTCTTTATGATAAAAATCACACAGTGAGAGAACACATTTCTGTTTATTGACATATTAATAAATATTAATACTTTTTTTTTCTTCTACACACAAAGTACTATAGAGCAAGGAATGTAGAGGACACAAGCTTACATAACGAAGTCAGGCAATATTAGTATGAGGCTTATAAATACAAACAACACTGCCTTTTGCGATTAGTTATGACATTACTTCATAATCACACATTATTTCAAAAATAACACAAGATAATAATTTAGTTTTTATATATAGCTTTCTTTAGAAGACAGAAAGTAGCCATTTTCCACTTTTTTGTTTTCATATTCAAAGTCACTACGTCTCATGTTTGCTAGCAACTGTTAACAAGAAATCTTTAAGATTAAGACCGGGCCTGGAAAATCTCTCCAATCTTCTGAAATGTCTCCCAGTCACCACAGGCTTTCAAAGATAATGAAGAATGGACTTGCAAGGACATCAGCCTCCTTCGTTGACACTTGTGAGTGTATCCCACCAGGTCCCTTGGACTTGCATCCATCCACTGTGTTTACATGTCCCTTAATTTGATCCTTCCCTATCAAAGGTAAGTCTTCCTTGCTCAAGACTTTCCTGCTGGTCTCTAGGGCCCTGGGATTCCTGGGAGCAAAACCTTAGCAGTAAAGACCAAATACCTCAGCCTTTTCCATGTCTTTTGTCACCAGGTCTCCTGCCCCATTCCTCAGAGGGGCCATATTTTCACTTGTCTTCCTTTTGCTGATAGTATATCTAAGCAAGCCCTTCACATCCTTCACCAGATTAAATTCCAAGTGAGCTTTGGCTTTCCTAACTCTATCCCTGCACACTCAGGGGAATGAGGAAAAGAAAACCAATTCTTAATGTAACTAGATTAAACATTGGGTAGTGTGTTGGATTTTTTCATTTTATTTATTTTGTATTTTCTTACAAAATTGTAACTTTTAAAATTGTGAATGTTATGAACAAATGCTTTTAAGTCCATTTAATCTCAGGCTTGGTCTAATGGGATTTAAGATAACTACTTAACAGCATCCCTCAGGGTCACGACAAGTCTATAAAGTAAGAACCCGGGGCACTTCACCAGTAGCCTCAGCTCCCCAGCCCATCCTCCACTGTTTCCAAAAGGTAAGTTTACAGCTGAGCTGCTCAGGCCAAGGAGACAACAGTCAATGCAGAAGTTGGGAGAAGCAAAATGTTTCAATATTGTTTACACTAGAGTCTCTCCTGAACTCAGGAAAGTGTTGGGACACTGCAGAAATCACAGCTACCAGGTGGATATTCTGCACTTGTGATGTATACCCTTCAACTTCACTGAAATTTCTGTTTTCTATATTTATGCACTGCCAATATATTTACACTGTGCCTATATACTATTCTTTTATGTGCTATTGATGCTATCTGTAACAGTGGTAGAGCCAATACAGAGCCTGCTCCAGAAATAGGGATCAGGATGCTCACGAAAATGTTTGCTAACCAAACTAGTGCTAACTGAAAACTTCATAACATTAGATGATGCTTTTTCAGAGTGTGCAGCTTCACTTCTACTTGTACATGGTTTCTGTAGCTGAACTTGACAGTTATAAAGCCATGGACTTCCAAAGACAAATTTATTTCCAGGAAGCTGGGACGGGTTTTTGACCAAAACAAAATTATCCTTTTCCTTATACATATATCTATTATTTTATCTATATATTTATGTATCTATTCCATACACACACACACACACACACACACACACACACACATATTCAGTATGCTCTCTATATATTATTCAAATATGTATATGAATTAAAATACATATGTGTATATTCAAATAGTTTACATAGATATGTTTATATATATGTGTGTATTTTCATATCCTAGTGCAGAGGAGGAATCAAAGATCAGCAAACATATTAAAATCCATCTTTGCAGATGCCTTTTGCATATAGGAATAATATGAAGCAGACCATTTCTCCTCAGCATCATGTTTCCTGGTAGTTATAAGTTCTTCTCTTCAGTTTTTCGACCACAACGTTCCACAAATCAGAGCTTATCTTTAGGAGTTAACCAACAGACCCCAGCACTAGTTGTTACGTACTGGTAGCAGCCAAATTGTTACATGATTTCAGAGAGAAAGTAGAATAGTCTCACAAAATACTTCTATGTCTTTGTTTCTTTTGCTGTCACTTTTCTAGTTGTGTAGATGCACCAAGCTCTTGGATGTTGTATTTCACTGGTGTTTAATTAACTATTCTACGTACTCTGAGAAGCCATTCTCTGTATGCTTTCTCCGCATGCTTTCACATGCTTGCTCCTTACTTACGTTATATTGAAGTGTTCTTTTACATGCTACTTAAAATTTTACAGCAAAGATGTAACAACATGACAGATTATTTTTTTTAATACTTTCTTAATCTCCATTTACAAAACTTCAAAATTAATTCAAGCTTCTGAGAAGTGTCAATCTCCTTGATTAATTAAATTAAAGCCTATTTGAAACTGACTATTTTGGGGCCATAAACTTTTTAAAAAAATTATTATTATAAAAAAAAACCCACATGGCTGAGTTGTCATTGTTCTGCCTCTGATGTGCTGAACTCAAAGATTGTGCCTGTAGAATCATAGAATGATTTGGGTTGGAAGGGACCTTTAAAGGTCATCTAGTCCAACTCCTCTGCAAGGAGCAGGGACATCTCCAACCAGATCAGGTTGCTTAGAATCCCGTCCAACCTGACCTTGAACATTTCCAGGGATGGGGCTTCCACCACCTCTCTGGGGAACCTGCTACAGTGTTCCACAACCCTCACTGTAAAAATTTTTTTCACTGTATCAAGTCTGAATCTGCCTCCCTCTATTTTAAAACCATTACCCCTCATCCTATCTCCAGGATCTGCTAAAGAGTTTCTCCCCATCTTTCCTTTAGGTACCTCTTTAGGTTCTGGAAGGCCACTGTAACGTCTCCCCGGAGCCTCCTCTTCTCCAGGCTGAACAGCCCCAACTCTCTCAGCCTGTCCTCATAGGAGAGGTGCTCCAGCCCTTTGATCATCTTTGTGGCCTCCTCTGGACTCGCTCCAACAAGTCCACCTCCTTTTTATGTTGGGGGCTCCAGAGCTGGATGCAGTACTGCAGGTGGGGTTTCACGAGAGCTGAGTAGAGGGGCAGAATCACCTCCCTCGACCTGCTGGCCACACTTCTTTTGATGCATCCCAGGATGCAGTTGGCTTTCTGGGTTGCAAGGGTGCATTGCCAGCTCATATTGAACTTCTCATACAATCATAGAATCATAGAATGGTTAGAGTTGGAAGGGACCATCAAAGGTCATCCAGTCCAACCCCCCTGCAAGGAGCAGGGACATCCCTGACTAGATCAGGTTGCTCAGAGCCTCATCCAGCCTGGCCTTGAACGTTTCCAGGGATGGGGCATCCACCACCTCTCTGGGCAACCTGTTCCAGTGCTCTACAATTCTCATTGTAAAAAAATTTTTTCTAATATCCAATCTAAACCTACCTCCTTCTAATTTAAACCCATTACCCCTTGTCCT
>WHYT01013433.1:19106-33576 GCA_009806455.1 Tetrax tetrax | reverse complement strand
GCCTCCCACCCTCCCTGCGGGTGCCCCTGGGTGCCCTGGCTGGTGCCCAGCACCTTAGCACGCAGCTCCCCATCAGCCTGACCTCAGAGCCCTGCTCCCCTCGAGACCCCTCCTGGGCTCTGCCCCCACAGAGGAGCCGAACCTGAAAACTTCAGCGTGGCTGCGCTTTGGCTTTAGGACCCCTCCCCGTGCCGTTTTCTGCAGTGGTGATTACATGCAGCTCTTGCTGCTGCCGCTTTCTCTCCCTGCAACTTGTTGGTGAACTTGCCGGCTCCTCCGACGGGCGCAGGAGAGGTTGCCCCGGTGCCAAGTGGCAATGCCTTGGTCTGGTGCAACAGGTACCTCCAGAAAAACCCTCTGGTGAGATGCAGGACAGGTTACCCACCCTGCTGAGCATCACTGGGGAAATATCCCTTTGCAGCTCCAGCGTGTCAGGTTGAGCCAGGCAGGAGCTGGTTCTGGCTGGGGAGCTGCAAAGACCCCAGGTTTGGGGAAGTGATCTGGGGGTGATGGGACAGCTTAGGTGGGCTGAATTCCCCATGGCATCCCTAAACCTTGCCTCTATCAGCAGCGCCTGCTGGGTGGGTGGCTGCAGGAGCGTTGGTGCGGTAGCGAGGATGGGGACGCGGCAGCTCAGCTCGGAGCCCTGCAGGGCAGCAGCCAGGCCGGCCTGCCTGCTTTTCCAGAATATGCCAAATTATTCATGTGCTTTTTCAGCATGGTGTGGGAGGGCCCTCTCTCCCTCAGCTTTCATTTAAAGCAAGAAGAAGCTGGGGTGCTGCCACTGGCCCGGCACTCCCTGCGTGGGCTGAGGTCCCGTGCCGGCGTGATGTCTCATCTCCAGGCAGCTGCTGTCTCCTAGAGACTAGAGCTTCACCACCACGCGCTACAAACTCCCCAGCATTATTCTTTCCTGGAATTTGCAATGCATGAGGGAGATGGGCTCATTTTGTATTTTATTTTCCAGAAGTAAGTGACATATCCCCATGCGAGTGCTGGCAACGGGCATGCTCCAGGTGTGGGAGCTGAGCATCCCTGGCTGCCATCTCTTTCCAAGAAACTCATCCACCCTGGAGCTCCTCTACACCGCTTGAGCTCTCAAGGGTTTGGGGATGGATAAGGCTTTTTGGTGATGTATTTGGTGTTGGCCAGGCAAGTTGTTCCCATCCTTGTAGTTGTAGCCTGGCACAAGCAGCCAGTGCCCTTCAATAGGGCCAGGGAAAAATCCGTGAAGATCTCAGCTGCCTGGCCCGGAGCCCATGGCATCGCTCCTGGGCGAGGGTGGTTTGGGGAGGTGAGTGTTGATTCTTGGCCACAGTCAATGAGAGCTGTTAGCCTTGGGAGGGAGGTGGCTGGGCCCAATGTGGCAGGTCGGAGTGGGCACGGCACTGAGGAAAGCCAAGGGGGTTGATGCGGAGCGCGGGGAGGAGTGGAGGCTCTTCTTCATCCAGCTCCAGTTGACTAGGTAATAGTGCTAAAAATAACTGGTGATTCAGGCCTGTATATCTGCTGGGTAACTGTATAATTATAACCAGCAGCCTCTGCAGTTTGGCTTCCCAGTGTAAATAGGGATGATGCATGGCGGGGAAGGAGGAGAAATACGAGCAACTGGGATTGGGATGCAGCTCGATGGGGAGATTAAGCTTTGCTGAGTTCCTTGCTGGAAAGCCCAGTGCATTACCTCCACTGGAGCTGCTCTTTTTACTGGTCGTGCTCAAAATGTGAGGCAGCTGACAGTTTGGCTGTAGGAACATCTACTCCTCTTCTGCTTTGGAAACAAAGCCTCGTCCTGCCTGCTCTCCTCCTGCTGATGGCCAGGCCTTTAGCCCTGATTTCATTTGTTTGGTTGCCTGGAAAGCTGCAATTCAGTTAGCACATGAGATGCGCTGCAACTCATCTGTATCTGCTCGATTCTTCATCCGCTTAATCACATTTGACCTGGATAAGATCCCTCTCCCGCCCCAGAAAGGCCAGATGACATTGCGTGGCTCTGGCTCCATCCCCAAGGACAGCTGCTGGCTGCAGGCGCGCACCGGCCACTCTACCTGTCCCCACCCTGGTTTGGGCTGATGGATGTCCGTCAGTCCTCTGGGGACCTTGCTGTTCCCTGCAGTGAGGGCTTTCTCCTACTTCAGCCCCTTTGAGGACCAGATCTGGTGTTGGGTTGGCCAAGAGCAGCTGGGGTGTCTGAAAAGCCCCAGTACGCATCCCCAGCCCAGCAAGCGTGGGGATTTTGCTCCCTGAGATCCGCACCCATGTGTGCCTGAACCATTTTGCTTCTGCTTTGACCTGGGCATCTCTGCTGCTTGGGCACTGCCCCTCGGGGACCCTGGTAGTGTTATGCCCTACCTGGGCAAGCATTTTCTGCACCTTTGCTTTTGCCCAGCCAAGATTTTGGGAGGTCTTGGTTCTCTGCGGGAAGAGCTGCGCCATGTCGTGTTGTGCCATCCTTGGGCAGCTCCCTCCTTGTGCTACCCAAGAACATATCTTTTTTTTTTTTTTTTTTTTTCTTTTTTCTTTTTTTTTTTTTTTTTTTTTTTTTTTTTTTTTTTTTTTTGTTTCCCAAGGCTGTTTTCTGTGCCCTTCATTCATCAGATTTTTAAAATGCTTTTCTTTTGGGGAGGGGCGAGTAGGTGTAATGGCAGGTCCATCTTTTTGACAGCCAGAGAGAGCGAGGCTGCCTGTCAGATGGTGAATTTAAACAGAGGCAGCTGTTGTCATGGTGACGCCAAGTTGCATCCTGTTGCTGTGGCAACCAAAGTTAAAAAACTGATGTTAAGGCAGGAAAATCACATGATGCAGTTCTTTTTTGTTTTTTTTTTTTTTTTTAAAAAAAAAAGGAGGAGAGGGGAGAAGAGAGACTTGATTTCCAGTTTTTAAGTGCAGAGTGAGGTGGGAGAGAAGGAGACACTTCTCCACGAAGCTATTTACACATGGCTGGCAGCAGCATGGACACCTCTACCCTGACCGGCTCCTGGCTGGCACTGCCTTTGTTTAGCCCCTAATGGAGACCATACCACCATGTTTTGGAGCTGTAAGCAGCAACATCTGTGGCTGCAGATAGCGAATGGAGTCTCCCCTGTGAGATTTAGGCGGGCTGAGTACCTTGCCTGTGTGATTCCTGTGAACCATGCAAAGATACAGGCACAACCATGAGCCCACGTTCCCTCTCCTGAACCTGTTTTGCTGTGTTTGATGGGCACCCAGGAACTGGCTCATGTCAAACGTGGCGGGAGGATTTGGAGTCTGTCAGCATCTTGTTCCTCTGGATGTCATTTTGTTGACCCCCGCAAAGCACAGATGGGATGATGAGGACAGCCCTGAGGAGCCACGGCTCTATGACTGCTTGAGGGCACTGGATAGTCTTATGTGTTGGGGGAAGGTCTCCCCCTGTCCTCAGGGACAAGGCAGGGAGGTGTTGTAGGGCTAGGTAAACCCAGAGTTGAACTAGGACTGCTTATGGTCTTTGTTCCATTTGGTGTCTTGGGTTTCTCTTGAAAAATAGCCTTGGAGAGGAGATGCTTGCTTTCTTGCTGAGGTGTGGAGCTGAGAGGAGAGGGATTGGGGTGTCCTAGGGATGGGGAAGTCGAAGACGTGGGTCTTACTGCCTGTCACACCATATCTATGTGGGGCAGGCAGCAGTTGGTGGGGTTAGAATCATAGAATCATGGAATGGTTAGGGTTGGAAGGGACCTTCAAAGGCCATCTAGTCCAACCCCCCTGCAAGAAGCAGGGAGATCTCCAACCAGATCAGGTTGCTCAGAGCCTCATCCAGCTTGGCCTTGAATCCCTGGGTTGAGACCAGCAAGATGAAGTTTGCAGATGTAGGAACTGAAGCTCCCTCTCATTGACATCTGGGGAGCAGGGGAAGCCCCTCAGTGCAGCAGGTCCTGGGGGAGGCCTGGGGAGCAGTGGGAAGTGGAGACAAGTTTCTAGGAGATGTTGGAGCTGGGCTGGGTGATGCAGGCAAGGTGAGGGATTTAATGGTTTAATATCATTCCTGCCCTTCTCGCTGTCCCTCTGAGGTAGGCTTCCCCAAGAGCCTGTTCGGAGATGCCCGTGTGGCCTCACTCTGGCTCTTCTGCTCCTTCTCCACCTGCCTGCCCAGGAGTGAGGAAAATGTACGATCACTGAAGTGGAGAGATGGATAGGGCCTCTCCGCAGCTCCCAGCCCTCACCCGGAGAGCAATTTATCTCACACCCAGCCTCTTGAGGAGGTTGCACCAATGTGCCATCAGCACCATAAATCCATCTTCAGGACTTGGAGCTAGGCATGCTCCCTGCTTTAGCAATATAGATGTTCTGGGTGGGCTGGGTTTGACTCCCAGTTGAGGAGGGTCACAGCTGGAAGCAAGGATCCACCAGTAGCTGGACATCTCCCTGGTGCTCCCTGCCAGCTCCTGCCAGACCCACCAAGGAGCTCGAAGCATAGGGTTAGCCCACAGCACCTGCTCCGGGTGGCGTGGGACATGGGTCTGGGGGGCGGTCCGTATGGTGTGAGGGCACCTTCCCCACCTCAAATGCACCGGGAGGGAAGCATGGAGCTGCAGGTGTGCACAGGGATTGGCTGAGTTGCTAAGGAAACAAGTCAACGGTGCAGGGGAGAGCGCGTTGGGTAGAGGAGATTAATCAATAAGAAAACCTATTTTTATCGGCTCCCTAATGGTCCTTCAGGAGAAGCCAGACGAAGGAGGAGGAGGCTGGAGGGAGATGGGCTTTCATTATCGGGCTTGGAGGGAGGCACGTGCTACTCTGCGTTTTGGGTGGCCGGAAGGTTGTGTAATTAGACACCTAATGAGAGGGAAAACGAAGGAGTGATAGAGCATTGTCTGGTGGGCTCCAGCTCTGAGCTGGGAGGATGCTTGCTTGGCAGAGGTGGAGTGTGTGGATAAATTTCCCCCTGGTTTAGCCAGATGTTCTTGCTTTCCCTTGGGATGGGCTTCGACTCTCAAAACCTGCCACAGCTTGGAGCTACAGGGGCTTGTTTCCATGGGATTGGTGCCTTGCAGCTCTTGCCCGGTCCCAGATGCGATAACCCAGGCACAGGTCCTTGGAAAACTGGGCCAACAGGGTTTGGAGAGTCTCTTTAGGCAGCGACCTCGTGCTTAGATCACCACTTAGGGCAGCGATTGCCCTGTTTCCCTTAGATGTGATACCTGCTGACCCATGTGCCATGTGGTCCTGTGCTGAGGCTGTGACAGATGTGCACTGTCCTTGTGCTGTTGAGCCAGATGTTGGAGCCAGTAAGGAAATATAGGGGTGAGCTGAGCCATTAGAGGTGGTCCTGAGCCTCCCAGCTGCTGCCAGGCAGGGCTCCCATGCTGCTGGCTTTGGAACATTTGAGGTTTTTTCCCTCATGGGACTAGCAGCCGCAGGAGATGTTCGGCGGGGTTAGCTGTGCTGGGGCAGACGGACGGACTCGCCGCGCTGTTGCCACACTTCTCATCTAGGCAAATGTGCCTAGCGCCTGGGGAGCCGGCTGCACAGCCCCGCTAGCGCACTGATTTCTTTTAAGCCTGTGCTAATTGCTCGCAGACTTTCAGGAAAATGAAACAAAAGACCCCAGATAGGCTGGTGGCTCGGGGCCAAGCGCCGCAGTCTGCGGATCAGCTGAAGTTGGCGGCCAGAGGTGGAAAGTGGGGAAAGTACGTGGCTTTTGCAGGAGCCATGCGATGAAATCCTCACTTGTATGAAGCCTCAGAGGAAACCTTTTGGGGTCTGGCCTGCCCCCGAGCTTGCGATTTGTGCATGGCTGGCACCAAGGTCTGATCCCGCAGCAGGGAACTCTGTGGCGGTCTCTCTTTTGGTTTGCCTTTAACTTAGCGACCATTAATTTCACTGAGTGGCCTTTTAAATGCCTTGGCTGAGTCTTTCCTGGCTCTTGTCCCTACCCTGCTCAACACATCCCTGTTCCTGTGGGCTCTCCTTGGCTGCCCGTCCTGGCCAGCTCTCCGGGGACCTGCTCCGACGCCCAGTCCCGCTCCCACCTTGCCCACTTGCTGCAGCATGCCCAGGGTCGCTGCTGCTGGGGTTAATTCACGGTTTCCAGTTTCCCATGCTCATGGCCAGCACTGGGATGTCCTCTTGCCCATAGGCTCAGGGCCACTGGTTTAAAGCATCTTGCTGTAGTCGGCAGCTTTGGCAGCCAAAAGTTGAGGTTGTGAAAGAGAAAATCATCCTTTTTCCTGGGGGTGATGGCACAGGGGTTTGGCACCTCATGGCTTGGGTGGTACGAACCTGAAGCCACCGGGTCTGGAGAAGCCTGGTGTGGTGGGGAACGGCCAGGGCAGCAGAACCAGGGCACTCTTACCCATGACGGCATGAGACGGTGGGAGCGTGGATGATTTCTTTATGGATAAATTCATCCCAGGTGGGATTGCATCCCCTTTCCACAGACACAAGCCTCGGGCAGGTGGCAGTCCCCTCGCAGGGTGGCCGCTGACACCAGTGGTGATGGTAACATAGCTGTGGGTTTTTGGTATGGAGGGAGCAGAGAAGAGATGTGCTGCCTGATGGTGAATCTCAACTCACCTTGTTATTGTGGGCTTTTATTGCCATGATGTGGAAAAGATGGACGGGAAGGCATGTCCATCCTGTCACTTGGAAGTGCTTTGGTTTTGGGGCGAGGCAGTAGATGAGGCAGCAGGAGGGAGCTCCGCGCCCCTGCCTCACTCGTGGTGGCCCCTGGGAATCAAAAGGCAGGAGGGAGCTGAGTTGGGGGGGCTTTCCTGCCCTTTCCTCTGCTTCCTCTCCCCACTCAGTGCCGGTGTCTGCTGCCAGTTGTCCTGGCATGGGGTTGCTCCCAGAGAAGGGCGTGTAAGCCCTAGTTGTGGCTGTAGGATTTAGGATGCTTGTGAAGCTGGAACTAGATCCTGTTGGTAGGGTGTTGCTACCCCTCGGGGTCTCGCTGAAGCGTAGCTGAGCTAGGATGTCTCTGTGGGGAGTTCCAGCCCTGCCTTAACCAGAGCTCAGACCCAGGCACCATCACTGTCTTGAGTTGCGAATGCTCAGCCTGGTGCTCTGCAGTTCCCAGCTGGTTGCTCTGCAGCTCCCAGCACTGCCTGGGCTCACCCTGCCACCCGCGGGGCGCTGGGCAAAGGACCCTCGGATCTGAGGGCATGTCCACCTTGCCAACGTGGGAGACAGGGTGGGCTGGGTCGGGTCTCCAGGACCTGCCAGGCACGCCCTGTCCTCCTCAGGCCCTGTGGATGGTCGCTCCCATGGGGTGGCTTTAGGACTGTGGTTGCGGATAGCCTGTGTAACACCCCCCTGCCCCGCCAAGCCCCATCTCCGGCTTCCTGAGGAAGAGAGGCGGCAAGCAGCAGGGCCATGGTGTGCAGGGACGTGCCAGCCCCGGCCACTAGCATGCCATGCCAGGGAGAGCATCCCTGACCCTGCCAGGGACCGTGCCCAGGGGCGGGCTGGCAGGTTTGGGACATCATCCACCTCTTCTCTGTTCCTTAACTCCCCTCCACTCCCTTTGAGTACATGATCCTGGCGACCATCATTGCCAACTGCATCGTGCTGGCCCTGGAGCAGCACCTCCCCGAGGATGACAAGACGCCCATGTCACGGAGATTAGTAAGTACCCTGCGTCCGTCCCTCTCCACCCCGCAGCAGGGTGTCTGGCAGGTGAGGAGGGTATCAGCCAAGAGGAGGCACCCCATCCTCCCAGTCAGTTTCTTCTGGTTTCAGGGTGGTAGGGCAGGAGGCTTCCTCTGGGATCAGCTCCTCCAGCCTTCCTGGGGCTGCTGTCATGTAGTCTTTGTCCGTGGAAAGGGTTCAGGAAGGTTTAAGCCCCTTAAAAAGTGGGGTGGGGAAGGGGGACTGGGCAACTTGAAAGGGTCATAGCAGCCCTCTTTTTATTTCCAAGGTTGATGCTGGCTGAGGAAGGGCTGAGAAAGCTCTCAAAGGAGGGGATGGGATTGGGGAAGGTGGGATGGGATGTGAATTGGGTCAATTTGAAATGCCTGGTGCTGTTTGCCCAGTCTCCCCCTCTCACCGTGTCACCGGTTCCTCTCCGGCAGGAGAAAACGGAGCCCTACTTCATCGGGATTTTTTGCTTCGAGGCTGGGATTAAGATCGTGGCTCTTGGGTTCGTTTTCCACAAGGGATCGTACCTGCGCAATGGCTGGAACGTCATGGACTTCATTGTGGTCCTCAGTGGGTGAGTTGGGCGGCACCGGGCTGTTGGTAGGGTTGGGCAGCTGGGCACAGGGGTTCATGCAGTGGGGCCATGGACTCTAGGACACGGGGCAAGGTCCTGGTTTGCTGTTGTCGGTGGTGTTTCTTCATCTCAATGAGGAAGGGGAAGATGGTTTGCTGTGCTGGAGGCTCCTGTATTGGCTTTGCTGTGGGAAGCTGATGGTAGGACAAGGTTCCCCATCAGGTGAGGAGGGCTGGCTCCGAGGGCATCATGTTGAGCTTTTCTCAGTTCATGGTCTGGCATCTGCCACCCATCTGGGCATGGTCTGGGAAGAGGTTGTGGTCAAACAGGGAGGGAGAAAATCTCTTCTCTCGCCTTCCCAAGCGCTTTCCAGCCTTGGCCCAGTGCTGGGGGTTTGGGAATGAGGTCTGAGTGGAGCTGTGTTCTCAGGTGATGCTCGCTCAGCATCCCAGTGTGCAGCAGTGATGCTGGGGGTGGTGGCACACAGAGCTTCACAGATGCTGGTGGTGTCACCTGCCAGGGACGTGGCCCAGATTTGAGTCCTGTTTGCGGTGTGATGGTCTGTGCTGGTAACACAGAAATGAGCAAGGGCGTTTGGGCTTGTGTTAGCCAACACTGGCCATTGGCTTGAGCAGAAGCCCCCTGGGGTGACTCCCCCCCCCCCGGCTCCTTTGCTGTGTGGAGGGCAGGTGGGCACCTGCAAGCTCTGAGGGGCCCTGGGAAAGTGGTGCCTGGATTGTGACCGTGTCTTTTTGTGTGCCAGCGGTAACGTCGCATTCAGAGGAGCTGGTTTGTGTACAAACAAATGGTGCCTGTGGATGTCTGAGCACTTCATGGGGGTGCAGAGCAGCTGCAGGGCTGGCAGGGAAACTGAGGCACAGGAGCCAAGTGAGACACCTGGGATCTCTGAGTTGCTTGCTGCACAATCCTGTGCCTCAGCTTACAGAGTGGTGGCAGCATGTGGGACCTGACACCCATTTGGGTGTTCAGAGAGGGAAGGGGGATGCTGAGCCTGGTGCTGCCAGGCACGTGGCGATGGGTGCTGCTTGTCCGTGGTGGAGATGTGCAGGTTGGGACTATGCCTGAGAGAAGGCTTGGGGAGAACATGACCAGGAGCGTTTTGACTCCCTTGGTCCAATACAGACCTGGATGGCCTCACTGGGGAGTGGGACCACGTCTGCCTGTGAAGGCAGGGTGTCTTGGTGTGCTGGTGGTGGCGTGATACTTCTTGTTGGGCAGCAAACAGGCTGCCTGTGGGCCGTGCAGCCATCACACAGGATGCTGCTGGTTCTTCAGCATCTGCAAAGTGACTCTCAGGGGAGGGCTCCGTGGCCAGGCGGGATTGCCGCTGTGGAGGCAGCAGCCAGGAACAGCTCCTGAGCTGGGCAAAGGTGGTCACATCCCTTGTCACATCTCTGGGGACAGCGTGGGACACGTATCACCTTTGGTAGCAACAAGAGGGGATGTCTCAACCTCACTGTGGAGCTGGGCTGAGTGTGCAGAAAGCAGGCGGGTGGCTGGGAAGTGCCCATCGGCCGTCTCCTGGCCCAGGCATCCTTTGGGGCCTGGGCCAAGGGGAAGCACTGGGCTGGGAAGAGGGGGTTGCCATGGACCTCTCCCTGCCCTCCTCGTGGCTCCGGGCGAGCTGACTGTAACCGAGCTGGTGCTGAGTCAGCGCTCGGCAATTACTCACTTGCGAAAGCCTTGCCAGCTCTGTTCAGTGCCACGCCGGGCCCTGTGCCAGGGAATCAATTGTCCATGAAGGGATGTTAGTGCCATGCTAGCCGCCCTGCCAGGAGATGCCCGGGTCCCCCTGACACCGCTGGTTGCGGGGTACAGCACGCCAGGGTCTATTTAACCACCATCACCCGCCTCCCATCCTGATGTTTGCTCCAGCAGGATGAAAACCCCTCCAAGAAATGCTGTGGTACCCGCCAGCTTTGTCCCAGCAGTGCCACTGCCCACTGGTGTGGGCTCACTGGGCATTCAGGGCAAATCCTGTTCTATGATGGGCAGCAGAGACAACCCGCAGATTTTCATCCTGGGCCAGTTTTGGGGAGCATTGGGTCACTGGGGGATCAGCTGGATCAGGTCATGGGCATTTCTGCGCTGTTCAGCTCTTGCTTTTGCGGGATGGTGCTGACAAAAGCTGCCGTGCTTCAGCACCATGGTTGCGCCTCCCTAGCAAGAAACTCTCGCCTGTTTGATCTGCTGAATTATTGGCAAATTGCTTCAGCAAATAATCCTCGGCTGGCAAATGACTTGCAAACAGCTTGTGGGAGAGGGTTTGCACTTGGTGGTTCACGCTCTGTCGGTTGCGTAAGGCGGGCGCTGAAGCCTGCATGGGGGACGTGTGTGGGCAACCGGCGGGTTTAGGATTGTCTTTGCGGGCTAAAACTTTACACTTTATTAATATGTGGGTGTCTGGACAGAGACTTTTGAGCTCGGGAGAGTTAATGGTCATTGGGATCTCGTCATGACTTGGCAAGAGACAGTGGCTGTGGTGAAGGGGATGTTGTGAGCATCAGAGGCATAGGGTAGCGCTCACCTTGGGGTGTGCTGACCCATTTGGGATGCTGATGCACCCCATGAGGATGGACCAGAGAGGATATCTGTGTGGGCAGGATCCACCCCAGGATCCATTCCTTATGGATCTCAAGGGACCCAGCATTGCACTCGCTGGCCCTTGTTCCTCCAAGGGTGACACAGAGTATTACTTTTCCTTTCTGAACTTATTTTTTTGCTATACGTCTAATAGGAGAGGTACTAAATGCAGGTGGCATCGCAGCCCCAGAGGCAGCATTGGGGTTTCCGTGAGCCGGGGGATATCCTGGGCACGCTCTCCCTGGTGTTAATTAGCCTAACAAGGGGCTGCTGCTGTGAACGCTCTCCTGGGACTCTGTGCAGGAATGGATGGCACTGACTTGGGTTCAACTGGTGTTTGCTTCTTATGTCAATAAAACCAGATTTTTTTTTCATCTCGGTGGAAATCAACGCCCACCTAAAACTCCCTGATGCTAAAGCTTCCACTGGGGAACTAATAGTCACATTTGTAAACCAGCTCTGTTTATAACCTGTGGCTTCCAAATCATCGTTGGTGCCTGAAAAGAAACAGTCTGTTCTCCCCCAGCTAAAAATATTTCTCTCTGAAGGAACGAAGGTATTTTATGCACGTTTTCAGAGGCAGAGCTGGGAAGGGAAATGTCTGTTTCTCCTGGGGATGCTCACCTCACCCGTGTGTGAACTAGACCTGGTCGGGTGCTGAAACAGAATTTGTGACCTGCTTTTGATGCCGTGTGTCCTGGACCCAAAAAGGGGAAAACTGCTCAGAAATGGTCAGAAGAAGGGCAGTGGGAGCTTGGTGACCTCTCTAATCAGTGGTCTCAAGAGGGAGTGGTTGAAGGAGCTTCAGCCATCAGCTCCCCAGGTGCTGTTAGCATAATAAATAGAGAATGAGGACCCCAGCCTGCCTTGTCCTACACCAGGTTTGAAGGCACTCGTGGAAAAAGAAGGGTTAAACTCCCTCTGCAAATATCCAGGTGGGTGTGTGCTTCACACACTCCAGTGCCTGAGCATCATAGCACCGCGTTGGCTTTTTTATCGCAGTTGCAGCGGTAATGCAATAACATATGACGTGAGAGGTGAAGGGGTGGGGGAACACTTCTAACAATGGGGAAAAAAAATCAAAATGGAAATCAAAAGGCCTTTGTGAAGTTGTGCTGCTTAGAAGCTGGGGAAGCAGCCGCTGTAAAACTGGGATAAATGCACTGGGGTCACTAAAAGGAAGAGCTGCCATCAGAGTTTTTCGGAAGGTTTAATAACAGCCGCTACACCTGGATGCCTTTTGTGAAGCCCTTGGGTGCTGTGGTTTTCATTAAGGGACTTTGTGGGGTCGAGTGTGGCCAAGGGAAGGCAGGAATGAATGGTTGCCGTACCCTTAGCAAATCTGGAGCCAAGCAGATGGGCACCAGCCCGTGCCGGCAGAGGGAAAAACCCAGCTCTTCCAGCCCTGATGGCTGGCCCAAAAATCAGCATTCTGTCCTTGCAAAGGTGAGCAGGAGTTGTGAGCTCTGACCTCCTGGTGAAATCTGGGGTGAAGCAGGAGAGCGGTTCCTAGCAGGCTGCTTTCTTTGCTGCGGGGTTGCGACGTGAGCACGGGGACGAGGAGGGCAGGCTGTTTCCTGGAGAACAAGCGTTAAGTCGGAGCACAAGCGCAGCGTCCCGACAGGATTATTCTGCTGGAGCCTCTATCATTGCAAGAAGTGTTGTCCTTGTCGGGTGAACCAGTAAAGAGACAACCTCGAGTCCAAAAGCCGAGCAATGCTTTGATCGCACCAGACAAGACTTTTTTTTTTTTCCTTTTCTCTTCTTTTCCTTTCATGAGTGGTGCCAGTCTCCAACCTGATGTCTGCCCCATCTCCCACTCCCTTCCCAGCTCTTCCCTTCCAGGACAATTAGTAAAGTGTTTGGTCTTTCGTTTGGATGAATAATTAATTCCAGAGCTTTGTGAATGATTCATGTGCCGTATGCTGTGGCGACGGGACGTGCCTGACATCGGCACTTCGTACAAAGGGCAGCGCCGTTCCCCCGGCCCGGCGAGGGGATAGGGTGGGTGAAGAGGGGAAAAGGCTTCGCGCTGCTGGGGACAGGTACTGGGAGGGCATGGGGGGACCCCTGGGTAAAGCCTTGTGCCAAGCTGCAAAGTACCTGTGCACAATTTCTTTGCGATGCCATGAAGCTCGCTCTGGGCAAGGAGTTGTGGGGTAAAAGTCTGGCTCGAGGGAAGGGGAGAGGGATTATTTTCCACCACATCCTCACGTGTGGAGGTGGTATCACCCAGGCTTTGGTGAGTATCCCTGGGGTCTCAGACCTCTCTTTCGGCATGAGTTCAGCCAACTCCTGCTATGCTACATGGTTGCATGTGCTGTATTTGTCTTTTTGGAGACAGCTCTCCAGCTTCCTGGGAATGACTTTAGGCTTCCACCAGGTCCAGTTTGTGGAAACACAGTTTCACCAGCATCCCTTCCCCCTGCCAAATTCTGCATCCACTGACAGTTGTCACAGGGGCTGGAGGCAGGAGGGAGGCACAGGGCGGGCTTGCAGAGGGGATGCTTCATCGTGTGCCAAATCCTGGGGGCTTCTCCAGAAAGAGGAGGCCTTGGGGGATCGTGTTGCTCCCCATGTTGATTGAAGGCTGGTGAAGGCAAATTTTGCGTTCACCCTCGTCGCGCCTCGCAGGGAGTTGTTGGTGCCTGGTTCAAGCCTTTCAAAGCTGCTAGGAAAGATGGGATCAGCAGCTTTGCAGCAGTGCAATCCACTTGTGTCACGGCCCCGAAACCTAGAAAGAGCAAGCAAAGACGATGGAGGTTTTGAGGTTGCTCTGAACTGTGCCGAGGGCAGGACTTGGGCCTGGTGTCCCTGTCTCCTGGCATCCCCAAAGCAGGAGCACTGCTCTTGGCTGGGGCATCCTCAGGGGGGGATGACCCGATCCCGCTGGCCCTGCCTCGAGTGGGGTTTGGACCTAAGAGCCTGGAGTCCATCCTGCAACTCGTGATGCTCTCTGCAGAGAAGGGAGGGGTTGAGTCACTGGCAGAAAAAAGTAAGAAGGGGGTAAATTCATCAGGTACCTTACTTTCCGTGAGCTGTTTGACCAGTATATTAATTATGAAGTAGTCTTCCTCATAGAGTCAGGTGGCAGTGCAGGCCTTCAGGGGCCTTTCCACTTAATTATAAATATTAATTTGTGCGTCAGCCAGCCAGCCAGCACCCTCCCTGCCCCAGATTTTGAACTGAGATCAGTCTGTCTCAGCCGATCCCTCTCTCCACCCTGCGCACCCCGGAGCTGCCCTTTGCTGGGACAGCTTGTCCACGTGTGCCTCTACAGTGGTTCCTGATGGAAATGGTGGAGGGATGCTCGGTTTGGGGTGAGGGGGGATGAAATGAGGGTTGACCTGATTGTTTTGGGGGATCAGCCTTTGCTTGGGGTCCCTGGTGCAAAGCCCTTTGCGGTGTGCCTCGAGCTGCGTGCACTGTCCTCGAGGCCTTCAGGGCTGCGGGTGCTGCTCCTGACAGGATGATGGGGACGGGAGTGGGTGTGATGCGCAGCCCCTGGCACAGGTGATGGGTGCTGTAGGGTGCAATAACGCCAGAATTTGGTGCTTGTTCTGTGCTAGTAAAAAGGCTTTGTGCGGGCAGGATCATCGGTCATTGCTCAGGGTTTATTCTGCTAAGTCCCAAAGAGCAGAGAGTCATTTTGAATGTGATTATTCTTTTTTTTTTTTTTTTTCTTTGGTTTTTTTTGTG
>WHYT01013433.1:0-17957 GCA_009806455.1 Tetrax tetrax | reverse complement strand
CTAGGAAAAAAAAAAAAAAAAAAAAAAAAGGGCATACTTAGAGGGTTAAGAAACAGTTAACAGGTGTGATACTGAAGTCCAAAGCAGGAGGGTGTGTTTTTAGCATCGTATTTATTATGAGTGGTAGTGGTGTCTGTGTCTGCTGACAAAGCCTGGCTGTTGGGGAGAGGTGATGTATTTTACTTAGAGCCACGGAAGGGCTTGGGAAAAGCAGACAGAAGCCAGGCTCGCATGCCTGGAAGCTTGCTTAGCTTTTTCCAGCTACCTCAGTTTATCTAAAAATGGCCCAGGGCTGCTCAGATCCTGGTTGCAGGGTCTGGGGTGCCTCGGTGCTCTGGGCTGGTGGGGTTTGCTGGGAGCAGCTCTGGCAGCACGTGCTCCCAGTGCATCTGCTCTCGCCGGGAGCCGCGGCTCTGCCCGCACAAGGATGCACAGGCACCTATTTTGTAGCAGTGGGTCATCATTCTGTTGTCGGTTGGGAGACGTGCTGGCAGTGCAACCACCTTGCTCTGGTGATCTGTCCAGACCCCCTTCTGAAACAGCTCCTGATGTCCCTTGTCCCCCAGCAAGGACAAGGAGCATGTCACCTTGCCACAGAGGAGTCCCATTCTTAGCAGCTAATTTAGAGCGCTGGGAAGCAGTGCCCTGAAATCGCCCGAACCTTGCCTGGAGGCTCGGCGTGACGGCTCCCAAGCCCTTCAAACAAATCTGGGTTAGCGGAGGACTTTGCAGCCATGGTGCCCTGCTACCCTCTGCTGCACCGGACCTCGGGTGATGTGACGGTCCTACCCTGGGGAGGAGACGTGCGGTGGGGCTGGGAGCGGTGATGATTCCATCTCCATC
This sequence comes from Tetrax tetrax, assembly GCA_009806455.1. Lineage (NCBI taxonomy): Eukaryota > Metazoa > Chordata > Aves > Otidiformes > Otididae > Tetrax > Tetrax tetrax. The sequence goes on along the minus strand of WHYT01013433.1, from coordinate 17,114 downwards.
CGTTTGCCCCACTCATGTTGGTCTGTGGTGGTAGGAGGGAGCTGTCAATGCTGCTCTGCTGCCAGAACCTTCTAGCTGGACTTTTCACAGTGCTGGGCTTGCATCGCTGAGCACTCGGGAGAAGGGCTGGAGCACCCGTGGTCCCCTGGAGATGCCTGGGCCCCAGCTGGAGTCAGCACAAGGGCTGCAAACGCCTTTTCTGTCTCTTTGGGTGGCTGGTTGACACCAGGCATTGGGATGCGAGGAGCAAAAGCTGAAGGAGGGTCTCGGGGTCTCCAGCACAGCATTGGGTGCGATGTCTCCTCCACACCGACGTTTTGGGGAGCGCTGGGTTACCCTGCTCTCATCGGCGGGTTGCATGAAAGAGATGAAAGCATCTGTGCTCTTCTCTCTCCCACGTGCTGCTGAGTGGCCGTGCTTTCTCAGATTTACTGGGTTTGATCTCACAATCAATTTAACAGTGCAGCTCTCCCCAGCCTCTGGGTGCTCCTGACTTAAGTCCCTTTTCTGCTCTCCCGTCGGCCCTGTGGGCAGCGGGGGCTGGTCACGAGCTGGGGCGTGCGGACCATGCTGAAGTGGGACAGGGGAAAGGGAACGTGCCATCCAGGGTAAAAGGTCCCTATACATATACATATTGGGGATAAGCAGCCTGATCCATGGGGAGTTGTGGGCGATGCTGGGGTGATACATCCCGGCTGCTGCTGGGACTGGGCTCTGCAGCCAACCCCTCACTCTGAGGAAGAGGAGGCTAGGAAAAAGAGTTGAAACAGTCTAGTTTGCTGATGTGAGAGTGTTTCTGCTGCTGGGGTATCCTAGGAAACCCAGACACCTTTCTGGAGGGGCAGGCTGGTACCTGCCGTACCTCAGGGAGAGGGGGAGAGAAAGCGTGCTAATTGCTCAGCACGCCAGAGAGCTGCTCTGGCCTGTAATTAGATGAATTAGTGGAACAATGACCCAATTTCGCTCAGTTTTTGGATTGCTGCAAACAGCCCTGAGGTTGCTGTCTCCCTCTGTCTCGCTCTCCTCCCCATCACCTCCTCTCCCATCCCCTCCCTCCTCTGCAGCCCTCCCTCCTCTTCCTCCTCACCCAGTGCCTTGGGACCGAGCTGGGAGGGGAGTGGAGACCACGAACTCCAGCATCGCCATCTGTGCTCCCACAGCTCTGCTGGCATCTCTGAGCCACACCATCCCTGTTCTCCCAGCAGGTATGGGGCCCTGAGAGTTTCCACTGCTGGACTCAGTGTGCACCGGCTCCCTCTGCCCCAATTTGTTTTCCAGACATGGGCTAGAAAAAAATCTTTATGTCTTAAAGGAAAACCTCTGGAGTCCTTCCTGTTCCTGCTGCTTGCCTTCCAAGGTCATAAAACTTTCATTACTGTAGATTTTTGAATGCACGTGAGGTTCTCGGCTCCTCAGCAATCCCGGAGCTGGGACTCCAAGGAAGCTCCATGTGTGGAAAAAGCCAGAGCACGCCAGGATGGCTGGAGATGCTGCTGCGGGAGCTTGGGTGACCATCAGGGGAGCGACCCCCATCTCTGGGGCACCATCTCTGGTCCGTGTGCCTGGAAGAGAGATTAAACACGTGCAGCTGTGGTGAGCACAGTGTTGAGACCCCAAAGTGCAATTGCACAACATGGATGATGACCAGCACTGCGGCGTGGAGCTGTCCCCAGCCATCCTGTCATGGAGAGGGCATTGATGGGGGCTGCCAGGGCTGGGTGGCCCCCAGGTGGCTTTGCCTGACTGTAATGGCCCATGAGCTCTGGTGCCACCATCGAACAGGGCTCACTGGCATGTGGGCTTTGGGAGGCGCTAAATCTCTGTACCTGCCTAGGGACATGGTCTTCCTTGTGGTGTCCCCCAGCCTGGCGTGGGAGTGTGACTCTTGGCACCAGAGTGGTTAAGGGCTTTGCCCAGGGTAACTCTGCTCTCTCCCTATCTGCTCGCAGCATCCTTGCCACCGCTGGGACGCACTTCAACACCCACGTGGACCTGCGGACGCTGCGGGCCGTGCGTGTGCTCAGACCTCTGAAGCTGGTCTCGGGCATTCCCAGTAAGTTGAATGTTCCTGGTCCTTCTCCCAGAGTGTCCGCATCCATCCTGATGTCTTTCAGAGTGAAAGGGGTTCATGTGCCACATTGGAGACGTAGGGTGAATTTAGGGAAGAGAGGGACAAACCTCCCTGTGTCATGGGAACTCTAGGATGGAGGCATTTGGTGTCCCTGGGTGGCGTTTCCCCCCATCCAGCTCGCTCTGTGCCGGCACAAGGCTGGGCTTGGCGGCTTGCTGGGGCCCGCCAGCGGCTCTGATTCCCTGGCCAGAAGGTGGTGGGTGGATCCTTTCAGGACTGAGGTTTATTCAGGGGAGATTTCAATTTTTTTTGCAAGATTTCATCTGCTGGCACAAGGATAAATAAAGAAACTAGGCTGCTTCTGGCACTGGTTCTCCTGTCCCTCCTGCCCTGGGCACCGGCTGGGCAGCGTGCTGGATCCATGCCTTGGGAGCAATGTCGGGGACAGAGCTGTACGGGCCGTGTCCCGCCAAGTCCCAACCTCTGGGCACAGGGGGTTTGCATCGCTGTGCTGAGCTGTGCTCTTTCTCTCCCCACTTCCAGGTCTACAGATTGTGCTGAAATCCATCATGAAGGCCATGGTGCCACTCCTCCAGATCGGCTTGCTGCTCTTTTTCGCTATCCTCATGTTTGCTATCATCGGCCTGGAGTTCTACAGCGGGAAGCTGCACCGAGCCTGCTACACAAACAATTCAGGTGGGGAGAAGGGCTCTGCACCCACTTTGCATCCCGTGGGTGGAAAACGGTGCACGTTGCTATTGTGGGAAGCCCAGGGCTGAGAAGATCCTGCTTTTGCTTCGTGCACGCCAGGCAGCACTCTGTTGCATTCAGGATATCCCAGTTTCTTATGGGAGCGGTTTGTGTGCAGCCAGTCCCAGCGGGGTCCCCTGCTCTGCCCCAAGCCCATCTGTGTTCAGGCTCTTCCCCTCACCTGTTCCCTGCCTCTCTCTTACCTCTGCCTCTTTCAAATCCCTGCTGTGTGCTCACAGGTGAACTAGAGGAGCTGGACCCACCCCATCCATGTGGGGTGCAGGGTTGCCCTCCAGGCTACGAATGCCGGGAGTGGATCGGTCCCAACGACGGGATCACGCAGTTCGACAACATCCTCTTTGCTGTGTTGACCGTCTTCCAGTGCATCACCATGGAAGGGTGGACCACAGTCCTGTACAATGTGAGTAGCACTGCTTTGAGGTCTCTTTGGGCAGCTGGGCATGGGGATGGAGAGCCAGAGGTTGTATTTCCAAGTTCTGGAAGCCTGTGAGATGCTGATGGAGATGGGGTCAGTCCTCCCCATTTGGGCAGGAGACAGGGAATAGGGGCATGTCTCTGGGCAAAGGCAGCTCGAGGGGCTCGGCCCCCAGGTCAGGGCTGGTTGTACAGCCCGTTGCAGAGAGCAAAACATGGTGAGCATGGGCTGCAGCAAGGCTGTCCCTGGGGAGCAGAGAGGCATCCTTCCTTCCTTCCTTCCCTCCTCCTCCTCCTCCTGTGTTCCCCGGGGCAGCGCTGTAAGAGCGGATATGGGTTCTGGGCACTGCTCAAGCGCCCTCCCCACAAACTAGGTGGTTGATGTACCTGTATCCCTGTGCTGGCCTTGGGAAGTGCCAGAGCTGGTCTCAGACTCCCTCCCTGGGGCAGCGTTTTGGTGTCTGACAGGGAGCTGGGACTTTTGGTACTCATGTTGCAAATGTCTGTCAGTGAAGATGAAGCAGGGAATGGCTGGGCTGGGTTCCTGTGGTTTGCAGCCACTTGAAGTTGCAGATGCCCGAGCCCTTGGGCTACGCAGGGAGCGACTTGGGGGCAAAGCTGGAAGCAGAAGACAAAGCTGCAGGCGCTCTAAAGTGCAATATTGTTATGGGTGGTTGGCCGTATACGTATGTTTCAGTTTATGGGCTAGAAGCAACTGGGCCAGTTCTGTTCCCAGCCTAATTTCGGCATCAATTTTGGCGTCATTGCACCGGGAATGTTTTTATACCCTGGTTCCCATAACGCCTGGAGATTTGCAGAGTAGCATTGCTCTGCGGGAGGCAAATTGGATGGCTTGTGATGGCGAAACATGCTTTGATGGTTATGTTGTCGTGAGCAGAAAAGCTGGTTTTTAACCCCAAGCGAGGGCACCGTGCTGCCAGGATTGGGGTCCCGCTCTTGCTTGGCCTGTTCCAGCGTCCTTCTGGGGGTGCAGGATGGTGTGTGTAGGGTGGACGGACCATGAAACCTAGCCTAGGGTGGAAAAGGGAGAGTTTATGGCAAGGGGTTCATCTTGCCAGGAGGATTTCGTTTTCCTCTTCCTAAAGGAGATGGCGATGTCTGGATCTTGTTACTTTGGTGGGGGAATTAGGCAGGATTGAACCTGGGTGTTCACACTGAAAAAAAAAAAAAGACCATTTCTTGTCTGCTTCTTTTCTATCAGTGAGATTAGAGACTGGACTACAGCGCCTATGCCTAGGTATCATTGAATATAGCGGCAAAGGTGATTTTTCCTGCCTGGTGCTGTGATTTCCCTGCCTTTAACTGGGCTGGGCAGCTGCTGCCTGCTTACACCGCCATGCAGCCCATGCATGCCCAACACTGCCCACGCCTGGTACCAGCGACCTGCCCTGCGTCGTCTTTCTCCTGTTAACGGCCAACTCTCTGCAGCACCCAGGGGCTGCTTCCATGGGTGCTCCCCATGTGCCTCCTCCCCATCCTTCGACATCTCCAGCAATTAGCAGCAGCGCTCTCCGTGCTAGAGCTCTGGTTGCGGTGCGCGAGGAGCTGGTGAGCTACATGGACAGGCAATTTACGGTCTGATCGACCTCAAGGGTTTGTACCAGCAGTTCCTGAGAAAGTCTGGTCTCCTGTTGTTTAGAATGTCCTTACTGGGGAGGCTGGAGCTGATCTGTTTCATATCTGGGATTTGTTGATGCACCATCTGGATTTTCCTGGGGGGTAGTGGTGGGAGATGCTGCCAGGAGCACTGATAACCATGCTCTGCAGGACCTAACCCACAGGATCCCCTGTTTACCACCATAGCTGCTAAACTGGGGGCTCTCTGGGCCGCTCGGGGAGCCGCAGCCTCAGTATCCGAATGCTCTTCCCAGCACCAGTCGCAATGCCAGGTAGATGCGCTCTGTCATCATGTCCCCAGTAGCTGGGACCATAAGGTGCCTCCCTTTCCTGCTCCTCTGCAAAGAACCAGCTATTATTTACCTATAATGGACAGGATTAGGGGCCTTCCTTGGCTTTTAATTGAATGAGGATTTGGGCCTGGGTATAGTAAAATGATGCTGATTCACTTTGGGAGGCGGTGAGGGACAGATGCTGTTCCCAGCGCTGTCAGGCTGTGCCTCCTGCCCTCCCTGGGGACACAGGCTATCTCACTGGGCGCCTCTAGGCTGCAAAGGCTTTCCTCAGTCCTTTTGCTGCTCAGAGGCAGCAAAATGGGCTTCTGTCCTTTTTTTTTTGTTTGTTTGTTTTTGATAGAAGAAAGAGGCATATAGGTGGAGAATGCAGTCCCTGGGGGATGCTGGAGGAGGGCTGGGCAGGGGTAGAAAGGCACCGGGATGCTCTGCCTGTCACCGTCATCACTTGAAGCAGCAAACCCAGAGCAGGCTCCCGCTGCCAACCAGCATGGACCTTGCCCAGAGCATGCCCCGGGTTTGGGGGGATCAGCAGGGGACTCTCTGCTTTCCCATCGGAGTAAAGCGATGGGAGGCTGCGTCCTTGCAGGTTAACGCCTCAGCCTTGGAGAGGAGAGGGAGATCGCAGGAAAACCACTTTAGCAGCCTCTCAGAGAAATTGCTTACTACAGTATTCCCATGTGGAACTGTAGCGTGATTTTAAGATCCATTTTCCCACAATTTTACCTGATCTAGAAGCGTGGCTCCTGGAATTTGCAGATAGCTTCACAAAAAGCTAATCGTCCCTGTGGTGCTTTCCACGTGTGTTATTTCATGGGTGTGCTTGCCTTTCATGTTGTTTTCATCAGCCTTGCCTCTGTGAAATGCTGTCTTGTTAGGTAGAGATCATGATATGGGTTTTAAAAAAAAAAAAAAAGCCTCAAACTGTGGGGTGTTGTGGCTTTTCTAGCTCCCATCCCTGGGAGCCTGAAGGACTTCATTTTCTTTTGGACTTTTGGCTTTGTGACTCCTCTGGTTGTCTCTGTAGTCCAAAACACGGGCTAAGGAATATTTTGCTTTTCTTATACTGGAGCAGATGCCCCTTCCCTGGGCTGGCTTGAGACCAAACCTGATTTCTGTGGAGGCCAGAGGGAAAAATAATGCTGGCAAAGAGGCTCACTGTCCTACTTCTCCGCCTCTGCAGGCACGCTGGCACAGGGCAGGGGCTGGGTTGCGGTTTTGTCATTAAACAGCCATGCTGGGGTCCGGGGTGGGGTGGTGGGACTGACAAGGGGCTGCTGGTGTGTGCCACGGGGCTGGCTGGGCACGGCACGGCGCTCGGTGATGCCGGTGGCTTGGGATGCTCAGTCTGGCTCCCTCTGTCCCAGAGAGCGAGCAGGAGAGGAGTTTGAAATTGTGGTTTCCAGCAAAATAAATACCAACTCGAGAGGCTGTATTTATTCACAGAGATTGTTTATTTGCTTTCCTGTTTGGAAGCACTCGGCTGCTGTGCTCGCAGGTAGCGAGGAGGAGGCTGGCTTGCCAAGAGCTGCCGTTCTCCTCTTCTTCCGTGCTGCTGGGAGCTGAGACGGGAAGAAAAACCACCCGTGGCAAGCACAGACTGGGGTTGGAGGGCTTTGCAGGGAGAGGGGTCAGCCCTGTCTGTCCCGGCTGGGTCCCTTGCCCGGAGCATCACTCTATGCTCGCCAGAGCTGGTAACACCAGCCACACGGCACGGGAACTGCAGCCCCTGGCTGGGCGTTAGCATTAGGATAGTTCAGGAGAAATGAAAAACCCAAGTGCATGGAGAAAGCTGCTGTTTATAGCTGTGGGAGCCTGCTTCCCTGCATGGATGTGGTCGTCAGGTTGAACTCCTGATCCCAGTGATGTGGCCCCAGTAAAGCCCTGACAAGTCGGAGCATCCTGCAGACAGGCTCCCACTGCGCCGCAGCAATAACCAAGCTGCAACTCGGTCGTGCGAGGAGCCGACTTGGCTTTGCACAGGGCCGCGGCTGTTAGCGGCGATGGATAAAAAGATTTGCCTCCCAGGCACACGCGTTAAAGCCGCACTGGAAGAGCAGCCGTGCTACTAATTAAAAATACATGGCAAGGCCTAACGGCAGCTAGCTGGCCACAGTTGTTTGCTATGAACCTGAACGGCCTCTCGTGGCACGAGGGATTGGGATTGTAGGGAAGCAGGAAGGCAGAAAGGTACAGGGAGCCTTTGGAGGTGCTGGGGCTGGGTGATGGGAGCCTTCTGGGAGCTTTTGCAGCAGGAGGAGAGCGTTTGCTGGGGGAAAGAGAATTGAGTCCTTGGCAACATCTGAAATACCTACCAAAATGTGGGCAGATCTGTGTGCCACAGCCTCGGGGGAGACAGGGCGTGTGGGTCTGTTAGCCCCGTGCAAAGCCAAACAGCCGGGCAGTCGCAGAGGCGCTCGTTAGGTGCGTGCAGAGACCCTGCACAAGATGGTAAAACACGAGCTGCCGCATGGGAAGGGGGTTTGCGGCAAGGGTGTCTTGGCTACTGCGTGCTCCCAGAACGCCCAAGGGTGCGAGAGGAGGATGCCTGGTGGGAGCACCGGAGCCTGGTGCTGCCCTGGTGTTTGGGATCTGCTCTAAACATGGGGTGCAAAAGGGCCGAGGTTAATCTCACCCCGTGTGGGTCGGGGTTTCACGCTGCTGAACGGGGAACTGGGCCCTGCTGAAGCAGGTGGATCGGAGATAGGTCCAAGGCTTGGCTGTCCTGCTCTCTGTTGAGTGGCCTTGAAGATGCTCAGAGGAGGAATGTGTTTCAAAGACATTGCTTTTCCATGTCTGTGTGTATACAAAGCCGCTCGTCACTTATTGGCCTAAATTCCCTGGGTGTCATCATCGTCCCTTGGGATGCTCAGCGCTCGGCTGCTCTCCCCAAAGCGCCTGCGTGGGTGTGTGAGCGGGACCTGAGCATCGTGCAGGTCTGGGGGTGTTTCTCCTCTTGCCTTTTGGAGAGTGAGGGCAGTGCCTGGCTTTATGTGGGGCAGCCAGCGGCCAATGTAATTAATGACTTGACCAGAGAGGAGTTTGCTCCTGTTGGGGTTTGCTCAGACCTGAGATGACCTGGGAAACTTCCCTGAGCCCTGGCGCTTCCAGGAGCTGCTGCGGCTCCTTCAAACACTGGTGCCTGTCCCCTGGGATCCCACCTCCCTGCAGAGGTGCCAGCCACAGCCCAAGGGTCAGAGGGACTTTGCCGTGAGGGGCAGTGGTGCAAAGAACTTCCAAACCAGCACCCGCCCTGACACCATGGTGCTGGCCAGAGCACTGGAGGAGCTCAATGGTCCCACGGTCAGGGGCTGAGCCCACCTTGCTGCTCCTTCAGGCACTGTGGAGGGTGAAACTGGGAATATGATGGGTAATGGTGGTTCCCGGCAAGGAGAGGTGCCAACTAGAGCTGGTGTCAGAGAAGGAGGAGGGAGAGATGCTGGAGAGCGGAGGAGATGGAAGGGATGGCAAAAGTGGGAAAAACCACTTGGTTTTTTTTAGCCCTCCGTGCCCTGGGATGTTGCCAGGCTCTCGAGCTGGAATGCTTGCAAAGGGAAAAGGAGTCCCTTCTTGTGTGTTTTAAATCAAAAGGCAGCACAAAAAAATATCCTGGCGGGGAGGTATGAAAATTTAATCAACGCCCAGCGCTCTTAGCAGCTCGGTAGCAAGCACAGATCTTAATGCCTCTGCAGCTATTCCTGGTGGCTCCCGGCCGTGCGGGTGAAGTGGGGTGTGCTGGGGGGGACGGGGGCTGCCAAAAAGTCCCTGGCACTCGTAGCACCACAGGACAGAGCCCCTTCCTGCTTCTTCCTCTGAAATGTTAAACGCTGCATGTTTTAAATGCAATGAAATTAGCGAGGACTTTGGAAAGGAGCCGTCACGTTCCACCCTGAAGGTTTAAAACCTGTCTAACTTTTAAGGAAACGAGCTGGTTTTCCCCAAATGGCTCCTGTTGGTGCCCGGCGGCTCGCCTGGTGCCAGCCGTGGGTGCTGGAGCCCATCCCCGACAGGCACGTGTGCGGCAGCCAGCCTGCTTTACCTCTTCTCCCTTTGGAAGAAATGACCTTTTTTTTTTCCTCACTCAGCAACACCAGACCCACACCAGCTTGCCAAATGTTCCTGCCTTTTTTTTTTTTTCCCCCCCTCCTCTTTTCCCTCTGTGTGTGCTGAAATGACACAGCAAGAAACAAACTGTGTCTGCTGGATCGCCGGCTTTGCAGGCATGTTCTGTCAAAAGCACCCTGCCCACACCCTTGTCCCTGCCCGCGCGGGAAAGTCTCGCTCCTAAACCATCCGCTGTCAGGCACTGATGCTCTGGCACTGCCCAAAAACTCCGAGTTCAAGAGAAGGAGGTGGCAAGGAATCTTGGTGCTACCTGGACTCCGCTGCTCATCTTTGTTAAATTCATGGTCTGTAATTTCATTAGTGGGTTTGGTGCTGGAAATTGTGCCGAAGAGGCTTTGTGAAGCTGTTTCTGTGCCTCTGCTTCTGGGTGTGCGTGCTGCCGTGCATCAGGGCTGGATTTGTGGGGGTGTTGGGGTGAGTTGGGGTCCTCAAGTGAGGTCACATGTGAGTCTGCTGCCCCAGAGCATCGCAGCTGGAGTAGGGGATGTTCCTGCATCTGGGAAACATAGCGTGGGGCCCGAGCTGCCTCTCTGGGCTTGCAGTGTGCTCGAAACAAAGCAGGGATCCAGCCTTTAAATCACCAAGCCCTGTTGAAAAACAGCCCCAAAGCTGATCCCATGGAAACCTGTGTCCTGCTGCAGGCTCTGGGTCCAGCAGGAGAGGCAGCGGCGCTGGCACGTGTCCGAGCCCGATGCTGAGGGACCTGGTTCAGTGGTGGACTTGGCAGTGCCAGCTGAATGGTTGGACCGAATGCTCTTAGTGGTCTTTTCCAACCTAAATATTTCTATGACTCTGATCTGCACTGCCTGAGCCAAGCGCCGGGTTTAATGAAGGCTGCAGAGCTTTGCAAACATTCCAAGCAGGAAAAGTTCATCCTGCCTGCAGGGCGGTCAGGGGGGTGCCCTCACCTAAGGCTGGGGGAAGCATAGGAAGGGTCCGGCCTGAGGAAGTGTTGGGTGTTCAGGAGCAGAGGTGGGGGCAGGTTGGGCGGGGGGTGTCACAGAGAGGGATGGCTGGGGGCAGGGCATCAGGCAGGAGGTCCCCACCCTACCTGCAGACCTTGACATGCGGCCATGGCAGGACGCGTCCCGCCGTGGGCCAGCCCTGGCCCTGTAAAGGAAATGTACCCATTTCCTCAGTAGCCTGATCTGGAAAAGCAAAGCATTCTCATTCAGATCTTGTCTGGCACTGGGGTCGCTGATGGATACCAGGCAGGGCTGACAGGGAGCGAAGCATGGACCTGCACATGAGAGATCAAATTAGGGCAATTAAAGGGAAGAGAGAGATCTGTTACTGTGCTGGGGAGAGCAGCGATGGGTGTCAAGGCTTTGAGGGAGCCAGTTAGGCCAGGGAATCTACTGTAACGTGTTTTTTTTTATTATTTCTTCCCTCTTTTTGCTGAGGGATGGAGATTTTGGGGCTGTTCCTGCTAGCCTGTATGTGTTTATCAAGCAGATGCATCTGTGGTTTGCAGGGAGGACCAGATCCCAACCTGCAGAGGTGATGCTGGGAGGATGGCATCAGCTGTGGCAGGGCACGATGAGTGTCACCACCAGGCAAAGACCATCAGGCGTTGCCAAGCAGAGGATTTGGTGTACAAATCATGGAAGCTATGGTGGCTTTGTACCCGCTGTCCTGGCAGATCAGCTATGCCCTGGTGCTGGGCAACAAGCCCCTGGGGAGGGCTGGCAGGTACAGCACCCAAGGCAAAGCCTGCTGAGAGCTTTCCCCGTCATCCTCAAACCCCCTTGCTAGGATTGCAGCTGGGGGGACAGGCAGACCTCTCCTGCCCAGCCATGGTGCTTAGGACGGTTTGGTCACCCCATCCCTGTTGATTAAAGCCTTCCTGCCTGCAATGCAGGCAAAGCCATGGGTCCCCATAGGAGCTCTCCATGGGGTGGGAGATCCCTGGAAGAGGGCTGCAATGAGAGCAGGATGAGGCTGCCTGTGCCACTGGAGGTCCCAGATGAGTTGGGTGCCCACAGCCTCTGTCCCCAGTCCCCCTCTCTGAGCTGGTGGGCAATGGGTGACTGTTAAAGGCACCCTGCACAGGCTTTCAGAACTCGCTTTCTGTTTATTTTTAGGTAGGAGAGACTGAATTTGCGGCTGGTTTGTTGTTTCCTCCCCTCCCTCCCCCCCTTCCCCTATAGCATAGAATTCCTAAAGTTTCCCAGGCGAGCACAGCCCGAGGGAGGGTACGTGTGGGCTGCGAGCTTGTGCTTTGCATTCGACGCGGGTGTATATTTAGATTTCTTTAGATTCCTGGCCCCCCGAGTGAGACCTGCTTTTGCAGCTCCCTGTGCCTTTTCCTGCCCTTTGGGAAAAAAAAACCAAACCCAAAACACCCTACAAGAGCTACCCAAAGAATAACCTTGTGCCGGGAGTTAAGGAGCAGGAGCTGGCTGGGGCTGCTTCGCCAGGTGCGGATGTGCCGTGCTGGCTCTGTTACCCCATGAGGGTCCTGCTTCCCCACCTTTGTGGTGTCATTTGTAGGCTTGGAGGCTTTGCCAGCAGCAGGGATGGGTCATGTCTGCGGTGGAGGTGTAAGTGCAGTGGTTCAGCTCTTGCCAGCTCTCCATCAATGCCTTGGCATGAGGAACACCCTTGGGCGCAGAGTCCCTTTGGGAAGCTGTGGCTCCTCAGTCTTCACTAACAAGCTCATGTTGGTTGTGTTGCTGTCCTGGCTATGCCAGGAGGCAGTAGCCAATGTGTTTCTTGGTCTGGTGGCCATGGGAGAGCTTGGGTGGTGGTGGTTTAGGCTGCTGGGGTGAAGAGTTGATTGTCTTAGAGGGAAGGGAAGAAGCAGCAAAGATTGGCTGTCAGGCTGAGCCTCCATTTCCCAAAGGGCTTGAGTGAGTGACGGGACCTGGTCTGCTGCACAGGGAAACAGGAATTTCTTCTTTAAAGGAGTTACAGTGTTCTTGTAATTTTGGGATTAAACTCCCTGTATCTACCCTGACTTCTGCACATTATAACCTCTTAGTACCTTCAGCAAATGGGGAAAAACCAAGCACAGTGGACCAAGGCGATGAACCACTGCCTGTGGGGGGATATGAAGAACAAACAATGCCCCAAGCGGATGGGAAAAGGGCCTGCTCAGTCAAGACAACTACATCTTGGTGCCAAAGAAGTTGAGAAGTGCTATGGGAGCCACCAAAAGTCAAGCCGACACAGACCTCATGAAGGATGCTCAAAGAACTCAACAAGTGGTTCTTCACTCTGCAGATGGAAGCAAGACATGGTGAAGAGACAGTTGGGGAGATTTGGGCACGGTTGGATGATTCACCCCAGCTTTTGGTCAACGCAAAGGCAGAGGGAACAAAAATTTGAGCAACAAAATTGAGAGCAGCCCTGAGGAGAAAGACTTGGGGATGCTGGTTGATGGGAAGCTCAATGTGAGCCAGCAATGTATGCTGGCAGCCCAGAAAGCTGCCTGCGTCCTGGGCTGCATCGAAAGAAGCATGGCCAGCAGGTCAGGGAAGGTGATTCTCCCCCTCTGCTCCACTCTTGTGAGAGCCCACCTGGAGTACTGTGTCCAGCTCTGGAGCTCCCAGCATAAGAAGGACATGGACCTGTTGGAGTGAGTCAAGAGGAGGCCACAATGATGATCAGAGGGCTGGAACACCTCTCCTGTGAGGACAGGCTGAGAGAGTTGGGACTGTTCAACCCAGAAAAGAGAAGGCTCTGGGGGGGACCTTATAGTGGCCTTCCAGTACCTAAAGGGGGCCTACAGGAAAGAGGGGGAGAAATTCTTTATCAGGGCCTGTTGTAATAGGATGAGGGGTAATGGCTTTAACCTGGAAGAAGGTAGATTTAGATTAGACATAAGGAAGAAATTCTCTACTGGGTGGTGAGGCAGTGGAGCAGGTTGCCCAGAGAAGCTGTGGTTGTCCCATCCTTGGAAGTGTTCAAGGCCAGGTTGGATGGGGCTTTGAGTGACCTGGTCTGGTGGAAGGTGTCCAAGCCCATTGCAGAGGGATTGGAACTAGGTAATCTTTAAGGTCCCTTCCAAATTAAACCGTTCTATGTTTCTATGAAGAAGGGCTGGATAGTGGGAACGAGGACACGGACACGGCCACAAGCACTGTTGATGTGAAAGCCAAGTGCTGAGACCATCATGTCCCTCAGCCCAGTTCTTGGGATGGTTTCCCTCCCCGTGTGCTTGGAAGGAGCTGGCACATGAAATGGCAGGTCTGGTAACAAGTATTTTTAACAACTCCATCGAGTTGGGGGAGGCACCATCTGACTGGAGAACAGCGAATGCGGTGCCTATATTTAAAAGCGGGGGGAGGAGAGGAAAAAAAGTAAGGCAAGCAGGAATAGGACTGTAAGCCTGACCTCAATCGCATGCCATTTTGGAACAGATTTGGAAGGCAAAAGAGGAAAATGAATCATGGGTTTGCCAAAGGTAGGTCATGCCAGGCTAACCTGGCATCGGAGACCTGGAAACGTTTGGAGCTGCTCTTTGTAGTAAAGCTTTTGCTATGGGAAAGTGTTGATGAAGCAGAGAAGAGAGGAAGGGGAAGAGGAGCTCTGCGAGGCTGGCAGGGAAGTGAGCAGTGCCAGGATGGTGCTGGGTGGTGCTGAGGGATGTAGTGGCTGGTGGCGACCAGCGAGGCTCCTCAGGGATGAGTCACGGGTTTTCCAGCTTAGAGCATTGACTGGCTTCCTGGGATTGGGGGGATGGAGGCTGCCACCCCAAGCTGGAGGAGTTTGAGGGCTAGAGGAAGAGATGTGGGATGCAGTGAGAAATGGAAAGCCATGTGCTTGTTGAGGAACAGCAAAGATATCTCCTAGCAGCCCAAGTCTTGCTGATTGGGAAGTAGCAGTGTGGAGGAGGAGGGGCTGAGCGAGTGAGTGCAGGGTGATTGCAGGCCAGCGATGAGGAGGAGGAGTTTTTGCAGGTAGGATGGCAAAGTCTTGGTAGCATCATGCAGGGATGGAGTGGGACCCATCAGGATCACTCACTCAGATCTCCTGTGTCCAGGGAAGATGAACTGAGCCTGGACTGGAGCAGGAAAGGAGCTATTAGATAAAATAGGAAGGGAGAGCTGGTCATACAAGAGAGAACTGAAGGAACCTTGCCTTGGCTAGCAAAGCAGAGGCTGGGCATGGCCATGGTAGCCATCTACAAATACATCAGGATGGGAAACAGTATTTCAGCCAAAGGCCAATACTGGAAAAGAACAGAGGGATATATAAAATGACCACAAATAAATTTAAGCTGGAAATTAGAACAGCCATTAGAGAATCTGCTTGAGGAGCCTTCCAGTGGGAATAGTGAGTCTTTAAGGTAGAGTTGACAGAAGTCTGGGGGAGATTGCATGGCGCGAGGGGATCTGGACTCAGCAACTCTGCAAGACCCTGGCAGTCTGCATCCTCTCTCAGGCAAACACAGCCAGATGTGGCAGTTCTTTTTGTTTCCTGGGCAGCTGTGCTTCAGCTTTGGGAGTGGAGAGATGGGAACACATCCATGTGTGTATATGCACACGTGTGCACGCACGCATGCTGTTCTGCATGCTGATGTCCTCCTGCACCGGATATTTTGTGGTCTGCTGCTAGAGAAGCAGTGGAAGATGCAGAGCCTGTGAAATGCCAAGCTCCTCGTGTTTCCCAAACAAGCCCCCTTGTCCCCGCCCCAGCTGGGATCTCTACAGCCTGGGTGTTGCAAAGGTACTAGAGCAATTTGTTCATGGGGAATAAAAGGGCAAATTTTGGCAGTCAGAGCAGCTGAGTAGGTACTAGGTGATGGGCTGGAGCCATTGCATCCTGGCTGGGCGTCACCAACTCCTGGTTTTGTAGGGAGCACTGGGATGTGCCCAAGCCCCTCCCTTCGATTTCCCAGATGCGGGTCCCCAGCGCCAGCAGCTTTGACCATGTCCACAAAATGCTGTGGGAAGAGGCAGTCTGGGCACTGCTGCTGGTATCACTGGCTGATAACCCCAGGAAAATTGCTCTCTGCACCATCACCTCTGTGTCTCCCACTCTATCTCCTTCTGAGCATTGCTGGAGAGGAGGAGGCCAAAGGAGGAGGAAGAGTGGTGATGGCCCAGCCCTGGGGGAAGATGTCTCATTCACCTGTAGGAAATGTGCTTATATATTTTGCATCCCCTGTGCCAAGAAACATGGGAAAAGCCCGTGGGTTTTGGGCAGGAGCCAATTTCAAAGGCAAGCAATCCTGGCATGGGTGACAGGTACCCAGTGGCGTCTTGGCAGGGAGCTGAAGCCCAGCCAAGCTTGAGCCAAGGGGTACACAATGCCTTTAAGACTAATGCCATGCCAGATGGTGCTGTTAGAGCAGAGCACGGTGACCTGGGTGTCCCTGGAGGGTGTTGACTGTCTGGGATTCCCATGCATCATTCCCATCTCCCTGCGCTTGCTTCTCTCTTGGCCCTGAGGAAAGGGGCTGTTGGTGGATTGGGGGCCTTGAGAGGTGCAGGACCTTGAGAAGATGCGTGCCAGGCGCTCCTTGGCACTGAGGTCTCTGCCCATAGCATCCCCCTCCCTGGTGCTGTGGTTGGTGTCTGCATTGGGTTGGGCTGGCATCACCCTTCCTGCCTCAGGCTTAGCGTCAGAGTGGTGGGGACACCCGGCTGAGGTTCCCGCTGACGCCTCGGTCACTGGAGGAAGACTTCAGCACAGTGGTTTTCTCTCCCACCTTGGAGATGCGCTTTTCCCCTTGCAGAGCCTTGTCTTGGCTCCTGCACTGGCCGACTGAGAGATGTGGTACCAATGACTCAGACGAAGATGAGGGCTTAATTAGCACGGGGAGAAGGGGGGAAGAGAGAAAAGAGAAAGAGCCTTTCATTGCAACAAGATTGATACCACCTCCCCCAGACAGTCACGTTCTGCCGCATCACCCTCCAGCCCGGCGTCATGTGCGCTTTGCCTGACACCGGAGGACAAATGGGGCCTGGGAAGCGGCTGCAAGGTGCAGAGGGGCACTGCTTTATTAAAAGCCTCAGTGAATAAATGTCTGGAGGTGTTAAGCAGGGCTTGCCAGCAGTGTTTTTAGCTGTCAGACCTTGCGCTGCTCCCCTCCGCTCTCAGCTGCTTGGTGTTGGGGTAATGCACCCAGAATGGGAGGGTGTCCCTGATTTATAACCAATGATCCTGTCAACAAAATGCCTGTGTGGAGGTGTGGGGCTTCTCTGCACCAGCCTCTTTCCCTCTGTGCGTGGAAGGACAAGCATTGGCTGCTCCTCTTTAGTGGCCAGCTTCCCTGGCCCTAAGGCACCTTGTAAATCTTTCCCTCTTAACCAGCGCCGTGCTCGGCCATCGCAGCTGCTGCGGGGCTGCTTTGCCCTGTCTTGGTGGGATGTGCAGAGGAGCACCGAATCAAGCTGCTGGGTGAGGTGTGCTCAGGGTGGCCCCTATGTGCTCAGCAGCACAATTTTGGGCTACACATCCCTGGACCTCTACCTGTTCACCACCAAGAGACTGTACCACTGTCTTGCAGCCTCTGCATCCCTGCTGGAATCAGAGGAGGAGGCAAAGGAGAGTGGTCCTGCCCAATGAGGGCTGGAGAGCATGGAGGAGAGCTGGGGTAGGGTGCCAAGGGGCATCGCTAGCTGGGAGTTCCCATCTGAATGGGCGTGGCCACATCACCCCGATGAACCTGGCATGATTAGCCTGGAGTGAGAATTGCCGCCACGCCTGAGCTAACGCACCCTGCCTCTGCCCTGAGTCCTGGTGTTGAACGTAACATCACATGTGTTTTTTCTTTTCCCCTCCAGACCAATGATGCCTTAGGAGCCACCTGGAACTGGCTGTACTTCATCCCCCTCATCATCATTGGATCC
>WHYT01013431.1:17778-29809 GCA_009806455.1 Tetrax tetrax | reverse complement strand
GCGGCGGCGTGTTCGGCCTCCGGTCGAGGAGAGGAGTTGACCCAGGGAGCACAAACGGCGGCGGTGGGGGAGAGGGGGGTGTCTGTCCGTGCCCCGCGCCGCTCACAGGAGATCGAGCTCCGCTGACCCCGCACCGCGGTGTCGCCCGCGGCGTCACGGTCACCGCGCTCCGCCGCGGTGCGGGCCGGGCGGCTGAGGGTGACCCTGATTGCCCTCAAAACGGGAAGCGTCTTAAGCAAGCGTAGGACCCCAAACCTCCCTGCGCTTCCCTCTTTCTTCCAAAAGTGGCCAAAAAACCCCAACCGGCTGCCCTGGCTGGGCGCTCGCACGCCCTGGCAGGTCCCGACGACGCGGAGGGCGGTCGCGGTTGGGCCAACATCGAGTTCCAATCCCAAATGAGGAACCCAAACTCTTCCTGGCAGTTCTTCCCTTAGGCACTTGCGTGGCTCCTCGGCATCAATATTGGAACAGTCACCTTGTGCCCAAAATTCTGCAGGTGGAGCCGATTTGAAAATCACAGACTTTTCAGAGAGAGCTGGGTACTTAACAAGGTGACCTCGCTGGGAGGCTGCAAAAAGCCCCCCCCCCAAAAAGCCCTCTCCGTGTTATGGCGGGCCAGCCTCAAAGCCAGCGGTGCTGCACGGCCAGGCAGCCGGCGCAGAGGCAGAGGAGCAGCCTCCCTGTCTGGCAAAACCCAAACTTCTCCACAACCGGGGAAAGCAAACGGGGTTTCTCCTAGGTACAAAAAATAATCAGGGAATTCAGACGATGTCGGGAAGTTACCACAGCCTGGTGACTCCACCGGACGCGCTTGTGTCCGTGTTTGCCAGAATCGAAGCCCGCACAATTACTTAAATCACTATTTAGACACCGACATTTTAGGACTGGGCCCACAGTGTGACAGATCCACTTGCAGACGGCATGTAATCACCTTCCCAGCCCCCACAGTTTGGGCTTCAGGGTGTGTGCCTTGCCACCCTCCTTGCCAGTGCACCTGTGACAGGCCCGCGCTGTTACCTTTCGAGGTAAAACGCCCAGTTCGGTCATGGGCCAGCTCTTTGCCTCTTTTTTTTTTTTCCTGTCTGGTGAAGACCCGAGGTGCTTTGAGTTTTATGTGGGAGAGGATTTTTCCAGGAAAGTATAAAAGTGGACTCTTGCACCACTTCAGTGCTTTTTCAACTACAACAATTTACATTTCTAGAAGAGTTTCTTTGTTCTGCAATCTTCTTTTTTTTTTTTTTTTTAAAGACTCACTCATTAGCAGTTACGGAAACGCCAGCCATGCTCGCAGATCTTCCCAGCTGGCCCTGCTTCTGCTTCAACCATGCCAAGTGCAAGGTCCTGCACCTGGGTCGTGGCAATCCCAGGCACAAATACAGGCTGGGCGGAGAATGGATTGAGAGCAGCCCTGAGGAGAAGGACTTGGGAGTGCTGGTGGACGAGAGGCTCAACATGAGCCGGCAATGTGCCCTTGCGGCCCAGAAGGCCAACCGTGTCCTGGGCTGCATCAAGAGGAGCGTGGCCAGCAGGTCGAGGGAGGTGATTGTGCCCCTCTACTCTGCCCTGGTGAGACCCCACCTGGAGTACTGCGTCCAATTCTGGAGCACCCAACATCAGACATGGACCAGTTGGAGAAGGTCCAGAGGAGGGCCACAAAGATGATCAGAGGGCTGGAGCACCTCTCCTGTGAGGAGAGGGCCTGTTGTGATAGGACAAGGGGTAATGGGTTTAAATTAGAGGGAGGTAGATTTAGATTGGATATTAGGAAAAAATTTTTTTACAATGCGAGTTGTAGAACACTGGAACAGGTTGCCCAGAGAGGTGGTGGATGGCCCATCCCTGGAAACATTCAAGGCCAGTCTGGATGGGGCTCTGAGCAACCTGATCTAGTCAGGGATGTCCCTGCTCCTTGCAGGGGGGTTGGACTAGATGACCTTTGAAGGTCCCTTCCAACTCTAGCCATTTTATGATTCTATGATTCTGTATTCCTGCTTCCCAAGGGCAAGAGCTCCTGTCTCCAACCCCTGTGGCTGCTTGCCTGCCATTTTCTTCATCCAGAAGAGGAACTCTGTAATACAGGTATGCTATGTTATGGATTTATATATATTTTATATATATATCTATCTAGCTTGAGTGCATGGAGGCCAGACTCCCATCAAGGCTTTGCCTTTCCAAAAAACAGGGATGCAACTGGCTCAGACTACTTGGCTCCAAAAAATCAAACCCAACTTTCAGTCCAGCTTCCGTATGTGGTTTCAACATCACCGTGTTGCTGGCTCCTCATCCTGAAGAACATGCCTTATTCGCAGCCAGGGCCTTTGCTCAATGCTCTCCTTATCCCAGCCGGACACACAGGATGCGTTCCCCAGTGAAAAGCTCCTTCGAGCTCGGAGTTGAACGTTGCCCCTCAGTCAAGCCTGAGCCATTCACAAACCCCCTTCACTCCGATGGCTGCCCCGTTGGATTTAGAGGTTAAGACTCAAGTTACACTGCTCCTCAGCTGCACCGGCTGTCAAGGGCTCTTAGTTCTCTAGCGTTTTCAAAAAAAAAATCCCACATGTGCACCCCAAGAAATCTTAGCAGCACACGGAAGTGGCTATGGCAATTATTTTGTGGTCGGGATGCTTTCGAGCAGCTTGAGTGTAGATAATTCTATCCACATCAAAGCCTGTAATGTCTGCCAAAAAAATGCAATAGTAAATAAGAACTTCTGCCAAAACAAGAAACTTGATGTTAAGGCTAAGATGGATTGTTTCCATTCTGGATCAGCTGGGGAGCAGGGGGTTGAAACTGCGTTTGTAACAGAAAGCACACTTCGCTATTAACGTCCATCTGGTAGAAAAATAAAGGCGCTGCATTTATAACTGTTAAAGCATTTTAGATGACTCAAGGTTCCTAAGGGAACTTAGGTTCTTTCCTTGGTGCATAATTTCACAATTGGATTTGACATAAGTGCCCTTCTAGGTTCGTTCCCTGGAAGCGGGGTTTGTTGGGTTTTTTAGTTGGTGTTTTTTGTTTTTGTTTTTGTTTTTTTTTCTTTGCACGTCTGGTTTTCCTCATCTGTTTTGGGTTGTTTTTTTGGTTGGTGTTGTTTTTTTTTTGAGTGACCAGATTGTTTAGGCGTCTCTGAAAGCACCACTATTAATGTTATCTTAATAGCATTTTAATGTTTATCACTTCACCAGAGATCTCCTTAGCCTTTCAGAAACCAGTCTGACCAGATTTCTCAACTTTTGTACTCTGCAAGTACGCCAATTTGCTGTAACTGTCTATGCTAATGCTGTAAAAACGTCTTTATGGTTTCAGTGTTCTAAGTCACTTAAATATTAATTGCTTCACTGCCGGGAAAATAGACCCTACAAGCACTTGCTTTAAAAATACAATGTTTGCCCTACTGAACTTCTCAAAAGCTATTTAGAGCATCACAGGACATATGCACTTTGCCGCATTGTGCTCTGAGAGGACTCTCTTTAGGTGCTACTGGAGAAAAAAAAATTGCTGTCTAGGTTAATAAAGATCTCCACTTGTTTTGTTTTGCTTCATTTGCTACTTGTAACACGTATTTGAAGGGCAAAATGGGCCCCCAAAAAAGTGCTTTCTATAGCTTTCAGAATATGCATGTCTCCTGATGACAAGAATATAATAAATTATTGTTTTCAAATAGTTGGTAAAATTCTCCAACTGGTAGCCATTCCACTGTGGCACCTCCTCCCTCCTTCCAGGTTTCTGCATCTGGGTGGTGAGCAAGATCAGTGGCACAAAACAAGCTCTCCAAAAAGCTCCTCTTTGGTCAGCAGTGATGCCTTATCCCACCTTGCAAGGTCAGAGAAAATGCCGCATGAGCTCTTTGGCCAAAAATGAATGTAATGCAGGGTCAGTTTGTGGGAATGCCAGTTTACAGGTGGTTATCCAGACTTAGCCACTCATTCTTAGCTCTTGTGGAAAAGCAGACCGAATAGATTGCACTAGTTAGGGTTTTGCTGCCTGCTTGGATAGCAGTGGGTACTGTGAAGGGGCAAACTTCAGCGAGGCCATAATTTCAGACAGTACAAAATATCATGCTCAGCTCATAGAATCATTATGGTTGGAAGAGACCTCGAAGATCATCAAGTCCAACTGTCAACCCAACACCACCATGCCCACTAAACCATGTCCTGGAGTGCTACATCTACATGTTCTCCTTCTCTGAATACCTCCAGGGATGGTGACTCCACCACTTCCTCGGGCAGCCTGTTCCAGTGCCTGACCACTCTTTCAGTAAAGAAATGTTTCCTAATATCCAACCTAAACCTCCCCTGCCGCAACTTGAGGCCATTTCCTCTTGTCCTATTGCTAGTTATTTGGGAGAAGAGACCAACACTGACCTGCCTACAGCCTCCTTTCAGGTAGTTGTAGAGAAATGAGGTCTCCCCTCAGCCTCCTCTTCTCCAGACTACACAATCCCAGTTCCCTCAGCTGCTCCTCATAAGGCTTGTTCTCCAAACCCCTCACCAGCTTCACTTTGCCTTAAATAAGGCAAAGCGCCTTCAGATAAGTCCTTACTGAAAGTAATTTTTCTACTCACACGGCATTTCTCTACAAGCAATCAGGCTTAAGTTTTCTACCTCTTTTCTATGTAGCTTTTCCAAAACATCTTTTAGCTCCTAATGTACGCCTGTTACCAGCTGCTGTGGCCGTGATTTTACCAAGTGCAGCGTTCAGGCTGCCACTGCCAGACCTACCCCACCACAGACATCTGACATGAACATGACACAGACACATCCTGCGAGTCCCCTTTGTTTCAAGATGCTCTGAACGCCATCAGGCTTTATGCAGCTCCCATTTATGCAGCTGGGTCTCCATGATTTCGGGAGAGGCGGTAGGTACTGAGTGCTGTGGAAAACCTGCTGTCAAGTTTGCAGCTGGAAGCCATGCTGTCGCGTCTCGGGGCTAGGCACGTAGCACCTAACAGGGAGGGGAGGGTGATGTTGTACTTGGAGTTATCTAAGCCTAAACAGAGGTGCAGCTGCAGCTTGTAAAACTGTTTTTAAAAGCCTTTCTCGACTGGGAGCAGAGGAGTTTGCTCTGCAGTGTATAACAACAGCTCTGTGGGTGAGCAGTTGTTCCTTAAGCAACAACTCTGCTCTTCGCCACTGGCTAATTGACAGCAACAGGGATTATGTGGGGAGCAGGAAGGATGTGATGGGTCAATTACTGGGTAAGAGGAAGAGTAAAGGAAGAGGAAGGCCCTCTTCGTGAAGTTGTGCGTTGGGGCTCAGCTGGTCTGACCACAGGTCCTCTACCCTGCTTTTCCCTTCATTCCCAGCAAGTCAAACTCCTTGCTGCACGTCTGCTCTCAATAACTCTCCTGCTGGGAAGAGTCTGGCTTATTCACCTGAGGCTCAGAAATTCCACCTAACTTCCCAGAACACCTCAGGGTTTAACCCGCAATCCTCTTGCTGCTGCTTCTCACCAGGCTTCCTATGCCCGCTGGCAGGGGAATGTCGCTCAGCCAAACCCAGTCGGGATATTCTCCCCATCTTGAATGGAGGGCTTCCTTCCTCCCTTCCCTCCTTCACCGAGCCTTCGCCTTCTTCCCCAGCACTGGAGCTGTTGCCTGTCCTTGCACTTGCCGCAGCAGGAGCTCACCTTCTGATAACCAGGCAGCGTTTACCTCCGAATCGGAGACTCTGGAAGAGCTGTGCCTTTCCAGCACCAGGGACATCTTTGCCACTTGCTTCAATGCACAGGTTTGTTTCAGTTTGGTTTATTTGTTTGTTTTTTCCCCAGAAGACACGAGGATGCAATCTCATTGTGTCAAGTCACTGTTCACTCTGGCCCAGCTCTCCAACATTTGCTGTTTGCACCAGTGCATCTATACTGGGGGGGGGGGGGGGGGGTGTGTGTGAAAACCTAAGCTATATAAACATACGAACTATGTGTCCTTTCCACTTCACCTCCAGAAATTGTTCAGTCAACAGAAACATCGTTTCACCAGCCTGAAACAATCCCTAAGAACCAGTGAAGTGTCTGAGCGTTTTCCCAAGCCCACTCTGCGCATTTCCCTGGAGTTTTACAGGCTTTTCCAAACGTGAAGCTCTGGGTGATGCCATCCGTGCCTTTCAGTGCTGGGAGAGCTGCACAGGGCTGGACACCCATTCTCCGGCTGGAGAAAGACACCAAGGGTGTTTTTTCCCTTTCTGGCCCAAAGGCAAGCTGTGCGCTTGCAGCAGAGTTGCAAGAGAGGTTTCACTGAGGCAGCCACACCAGTGCCCAGATTTAAGCGAGGCCTAACTTTTCTTTTAAATACAGAAAATTTAGTGCTCTCTGTGCAGAGAAAATTACTTTTCTAGTATCTCTTTTGTTTTGTTTTGTTTTGTTGTCGTTTTTTCTTTTTCGTTTTCTGAATGGGAATCCAGGAAGATTAAAAAGCCCCAAACTGGTAGCTCTAGGTAACATTCACTGATTAATGTAGATGGGCAGTTGAGTCTCAAACCCTAAATGTGTTCCTTTTCACTCTCTTCTTTAACCCGGAATGTGTTCCTTTTCACTCTTTTCTTTCGAGTATCTCTGCAGCTCATCTGGGACTAACAACACTCAGCCCACAAGGTAAGAAACGAACTGGAAAAACCGCATCCCACCCATCCCTGCAGGGTGATGCCTGCCCCCAGCCCTTTGTTTTGGGGCCCGGCAGGACGGGGTGTGTGTGTGTGTGTGTCTTACTGGGGGAGGATACAGCGCCCAGTAGGGTCGGTTTCCTCTCCCAGTCTGAGCTGGGGCCCCGAGGCGCTCCTGCGGGATAGAAAAATCATCCCAGTCCTGTTAACTCTCCCCTTGCCAGCCAGCTTGGAGGCTCCGCTGGGACAGAGGCAGTTGTCATTTGACCTCGGTGGACTTCAATAGCAAGGCAAGTTGTGAGGGGAAAATAAGCTGGAAAAGCTTGAAGAAAAATAGTGAAGAAAAAGCAAAATTCAAGCTCTGTTTCACGCTAATAAAAGATATTTCTTCTCCCTGCAGTTCTACCTGGGTTATAAAAGCAGACTGCTATGGCTAGAAGAAGATCCTGCAGCATCCCCGTCTCAGGTGGAAATGCAGACTAGCGCACTGAGATTTTATTTGCCAAGATCTATGAGGTTTGTTAAGATCTATGAGATCTATGAGATCTGTAGATCTAGATGTTATGCAACCACTGTAGTATAGCACAGACTACAACTCCATCTCTGGGAATGCAAATGAAGTATTTAATAATTGGCTTTTTGGGGTTTTTTTTTAGGATGTTCAGTAAAAATGGCACAGTTGTCCAAAACATTGACAATTTCAGTGGGAAATCAGGCCACTTACTGAGATGAAAGAATGTGGATTTTATTTCATCATCAAAATCTTAAGGTTAATGTTTCATGCACAAACTTTCCCAGAGAAAGGTAATGCTGTTACCTGCCCTCATCTGGCACTTTGACAAAACAACACTTGTTCAGCAGTTCTGCTTGCAAAGTGTGAAGGTGTCTGAATGCAGTAAGGGCAACTTCTTACTCAAATCATCATTGTAACAGAAATGCTGAATAAAACAGAGCCACGTATTGTAACTTCATTATTAAATTTGGTCTACGTTTAAATTTTGTGCCAAGAACATCCATTGGGACAGGAATGCAAAATACTTGCAGTCTTCTCTCCTTCCACTTATGCCAGCCAAAGCTCTAGTGCAATTACAGGTGTGCTGTTTGCAGAATTTCGGTGAACTGTACTGGGAAAAGTGCTTTTCAGCTCACACCACCTTTCTATACTAGGAGGCTGCACCAGGAGTCTCCTCGTAGATAGGGATGTAGAAGCTGTCACACTGCCGTGGAGGAAAGCTCTGTCTGCCCCAGCACCTGGCTCTGATTGGAGGCCACTAACACCTCCTGCTTCTGGAATTCAAGACCTAGGGATTTTTGAGCCAGAAGTCACATAATGGCTCAGTCGCTGATGTGTTGACCTTCGTGAGAAATGGCCTAATTCTTTCCATCTCATCTTTGGTTTTGACCTTTACAATGTGCTGCGGTAAGGAGTTTCATAAACCAGAGGGCCTGTATTTTGAGGTGCATGTATCTCTGAGCTGACAAGATTGTGAGACTGTATGGTTGGGCCATACGTTTGGGAGGAGAGGAAGAGAATGGCAGGGGTGGCCTGACCCAACAGCTGAATGTGTAACGGTGTCCTCATAAGCCATGTACAGACTTGGGGTGCAGCTTCTTTAGCATGCACAGAGCACAAGAGCACCCTCCAGTTCGTCGACTGGCTTCACCAAAGCATCCTACATAATTTTTCCAAGATCTCTGCTGCTGACCGTTCCTTGCCCTCGCTTCATTTGTCATTCCAGGACATGAAACATTCCTGTAGCTCAGCTGTCTTTCTAGGCCTCTCCTGACATGCTGCCTGTCCAAAGGTCATCAAATACAATCTTCCCTCACCCACAGCCTCTTGACTTGGAGGTCTGCCAAGCTGAGGCTAAGTGGTAGCACTCCTCGCTCCACGAGGCCTCTCAGGTGCTTGAGCAAACAAAACTGGAGAGGAACAGATGCCTCGGTAGCACACTCGGGCTAGAAACGCTCAGCAGCTCCTCTCTGGGTCTCCTGGCTCTCCCCTGCTCCTCTCAGGTTGAACGCTGTTGGAGATGGTTCACGTTGTGTTTCTCTCTGCTGCTGCAGAAAGTTCTGTCTCTCAGGCACAAAGAAGCTTTGCAATGTAAAAGTCAGTATTTGTCCAAACCCTGATTTCTCTTTAGCAGCTGCATCAGCTGAGCTTAAGAGAATGTATTAGTATCTTGGGTAAAACTGGATTACTTGATTTAAGTAGTCTTCCTCTCATCACTTATGTTTGAAATGTTTCAGCTCCATACGCATTCATTTAGTTACAGCCTAATCCCCAGCTCCTTGTTAAAAAGGAAATAAATCCTTCCACTTGTTATGAAGGAGAGCATGTAGAATTAACCAGCTAAGCTCGCCAAGAGAGAATCACACTGCACTGTGACCCAGGGGGCCTGGCTGGTTTTCTTAAGTCGGAACAAGGACATGGGATTTGCCTACATACAGAAAATGGCACTTCACTGCTGACAGTAGGTGTCAGCAGCAGCTGACAGTTGGTACTGGACAGGATCTTGATTGGAAAGCAGAGAGGAACAACTTTCTGAGCTGTTTCAGCCTACCTGGAGCTTGATTTTGACTTCAATTTCAGAGAGAGCATGGACCAGTTTGTTTCTCTTTATGCTTGCAGCCACATGAACGTCTTCACTGATCTGACTTCACTTGTTACTGCTGCCAATTCTTTGTAAGTGGTGCATCAAACTACAGAGAGCCCCAAACGGGTCTGACTTTATTCAACACCAAACCCGTTACAGTTTTAAGTCTTCCACTCTTGCTGGAGTGATGCAGAAAGCACTGGTGGTATTATACAAGTCTACAGCAATAATAAAGTACTCCTCCTCCTGGAAAAAGAATGTTGATAAAGTATTCCCAGCATGAAGGTCAGTTCTGCGAAGCTGCTGTATACCCAACATTTTCTCTACATTCACTACACTTTCTTTTCCTCTCCACTATAATTGTTTTCTGTCCATTAAAGCAGATGTGATGCATTTATAGCTGCTAAATGACATGAAAATGACTGCAGGAGTTGACTGGGAGATGAGTGACTCCCAATACTCAGCAGCAGCAAAAGATATTTTGGATTGCTGGTAGTTCCAGTGCTGCCTCAATAAATACATCCTTGCATGCCAGTTACAGGGGGACAGGAGGCCTACAGAAGATGGCTAGCAGGGGCCATGATCACAGGGCCAAGTCCAGAGGATCCTGTACAATGACATCTGAAGAGCAAAGACTGCACAAGAGTCTCAGTGCCAGGGAAGTCAAGGCAAATCCAGTAAACGAGCAAAAATTCCCTGTGTGGTAACTCAGGGAACCCAGTCTTTAAGCAGTGATTTGTCTCCACCAAATTTCAGCTTAAAAACTGAATTGAGCTGTGACTCAGTGGTCCTCAGAGCAAAAGGCGTCAGTAGGTATCACTGGTAACTGCCCTCAGGACTTCTGTAGGGATGCTGGGGGAAAACTTTCAAGCCCAGTAAAATAATCCTGATACAACTGCTATTAGAGCTGCCCGGTACTTCCTGCTGTTGTGGGAGAAGATCAAGCAGACAGGACATACTGGAGCAAAGACTCCACCTGCAAGCCTGGCTTTGGCTAGTACAGGTGTAAACTTGCTACCATTCACCATGCTTGTTTGCTGCTCTTTCCGTTGCTGCCCTTCTCAGTTCATTCGAAGACACACTGCAGTGGGAAAGAAACATGGATGTAGGGTCAAGACCCCTTTCCTGTGCTTGGCACTAGTATTGTGGCACTTTTGGAAGCATCTGCTTTTGAAACATACATCTACCTACAGGGTTTGCGATGGCATGCCTGTGGAGTGGCAGAGCTAGCACATCCTGGGCCAGCTTCCTGGTTATACAAGTCTTTGTCATTCCTAAGGTAGGATGGAGAGGATGTTTTCAGGTTTTCTCCACACTGTCAGTTCACCAGTCCTTAACCTGCTCCAGGCACCAGCTGCCAGTACCGCACCCTTGACAAAAACCCTTCTCTGACAAAACGCTGAAAAAAGTTATTTTCACAGACATACTGCCCACAAAGGTCAATTCACAGCCTGACAGTTTGCTCCTTTGACTTCATCTCAATCTACTCCAACCATTCCCAGCTCAATATACTTTTTGCAAGTGCTTGTCACTTCCTTACTAAAGAAATAATGACGCTCAGCAGGAACAGAGGGAACTATGAGACAAAAGACAGTGGGAGATAAGAAATACAGGCCACATAAAGGGAGTCTGCTGATTATTTTCATTACCACTGGCAAAACACAGCTGCAATAGAAACAGAGATGCCAGAGCGTGAAAACTACTGTAGTCAGATATGTTATTTAGAAAGCAAGAGAATCAGCTGCCGAGGAAGGTTTCAGCAAAATACGCTGAGGGATATGGAGCCTCTCCCAAGCAGCACTTAACCCTGAACTGCCTCAATAAGTATGGAAGGAGAACAAGGGACCTGACAATGCATTTCATTACACACAGGAGACAAGAGCATTGGCTGTTGGTACAGACCGCATTTCCAGAGAGGTGGGACTTTTTTTTTTTTCTTTACAAATAATGCATTTTCAGCTTTCAGATGGCTGTGCAGGCAAGCAATGCTTGTTACTTTATTCCTGCAGTTTTGCTGTGCTGGAAATCATGCCATCTGGCTTAATTTCCCTTTTAGAACTACCGCTGTAAAGTGACTATCATGGAAGATTTTTGTTTTTTATTAAAAAACAAACAACCAAACAACCAACAACAACAACATACCATCTCTCCTTGCTGGTAAGTCTAACATACCTTACACCCAGATAAAAGAGCAAGTTACATAGCATGACAGTCTGCAAAGCTGGCCAAGATCTGACTCGGGAGTTGAGTCACAAGACAGAATGGCATAAAGCAAGCTTATCTCCGTACATCTTTTTTTTTTTTTCCTTTCATCACATGCTTCAGGGGAAGTCAGCTGTAAAACCAGGAGTTTCATTCCTGTAATGAGCTTTAGCTTTGTGTGAGGATCTAAGTAAGCTATGTCAGAGAATGAGTCAAACTAGTCTCAGGTGCCAAGTAAAATTGCAATTACCCTACAACAGTATTCAACAGTTTAAGTATTTACACATGCCTTGCAACGATGAAGTTGCTGCCAAAAGCCTGTCCAGGAGCAGAAGGAAGACCAGGACCTTCCAGATCAGATGTTCAGGAAGGAAGCTCAACGTCTCTCACAAGTATGACCTCTAAGCTGCCCGCCACAAGCTCTTTTCACAGGAGCCTCACCAACATCCTTGATCTTTGATATCAGAATACGCAGGCCTCCGTTTAACCCTACATTACACTGCCAAGAAACTGAACTGCCTCTATCTGCAGGCCATGTCTCTGTTCAGCAGTGACACATTCTCCGTGTAAGCAGCAGATCCATCAGCTGCTGTCCCAGGGCAGAGTTCTGCTATATCCACGGGCGAGAGCACCAGC
>WHYT01013431.1:5799-17758 GCA_009806455.1 Tetrax tetrax | reverse complement strand
TTTTTTTTTTTTTTTTTTAAAATAAATTTTTATGGTTTAGCTCATATACTTTAGTTTGGAGGCAGCTGGGCTATTTCTGTACCAGAATCAGATTGCTAGGTACTCTGAAAATATTAACACCTAATACTAATTTGTTTTACTAAGGAGGGAAAAATACAACACTTATAATTGGTGCTGAGTGGACAACAGTTTCTTTACAAATAATGCATTTTCAGCTTTCAGATGGCTGTGCAGGCAAGCAATGGTTGTTACTTTATTCCTGCAGTTTTGCTGTGCTGGAAATCATGCCATCTGGCTTAATTTCCCTTTTAGAACTACCGCTGTAAAGTGACAATCATGGAAGATTTTTGTTTTTTATTAAAAACAACCAACCAAACAACCAACAACAACAACATACCATCTCTCCTTGCTGGTAAGTCTAACATACCTTGCACCCAGATAAAAGAGCAAGTTACATAGCATGACAGTCTGCAAAGCTGGCCAAGATCTGACTCGGGAGTTGAGTCACAAGACAGAATGGCATAAAGCAAGCTTATCTCCGTACATCTTTTTTTTTTTCCTTTCATCACATGCTTCAGGGGAAGTCAGCTGTAAAACCAGGAGTTTCATTCCTGTAATGAGCTTTAGCTTTGTGTGAGGATCTAAGTAAGCTATGTCAGAGAATGAGTCAAACTAGTCTCAGGTGCCAAGTAAAATTGCAATTACCCTACAACAGCATTTAACAGTTTAAGTATTTACACATGCCTTGCAACGATGAAGTTGTTGCCAAAAGCCTGTCCAGGAGCAGAAGGAAGACCAGGACCTTCCAGATCAGATGTTCAGGAAGGAAGTTCAACGTCTCTCACAAGTATGACCTCTAAGCTGCCCGCCACAAGCTCTTTTCACAGGAGCCTTGCCAACATCCTTGATCTTTGATATCAGAATACGCAGGCCTCCGTTTAACCCTACATTACACTGCCAAGAAGCTGAACTGCCTCTATCTGCAGGCCATGTCTCTGTTCAGCAGTGACACATTCTCCGTGTAAGCAGCAGATCCATCAGCTGCTGTCCCAGGGCAGAGTTCTGCTATATCCACGGGCGAGAGCACCAGCAGTGATTGTAACAGCTTTTGAAAGGTTCAGCTAATCACCTTGTAAAACCAGGAACTCACCAAACATAATAGCTTTTTACAGACTCAGTCATGAAACCTTGATTTACAAGAAATCTTTCATTTCTTTACATGGTTCAGTATTGTGTTATTGAAAATCCAATCAAGAAAATAACTCTACTCCCAGTATTATTTTATTTTGTTGAAACAATACACAGCTTACCAGCTCTGTGTCTGGGGGTAAAGGATGTAATTACACCAGCCAGGAAGCAGACAATGAGACAGAGCCATCCCTGCAGGCCTAAAGATAGTGCTTTAAAGACAAAAATACTCCTTATTAACTTATTTCATTACTTTACCAAAGAGAATGGCAAAAATATCCTTCAGACAGATTCTGGAAATATGGTAATTGATCAAGTTTATGCATCAAGACACATTTTATACAGAAACTATAAATACAAATGAAAACATTGTCTAACACATTTCATAACACATGATAATTTGAGAGCAAGCTTCAGCTTCAAACTACCCAGTTAGCAAAAATCCAGTTTCATTGTTATGCAATTAGTTGGCAGAGAGAGTATTGACGGCAACAAGTTTCAACCTGAGTACATACAGAAGTAAAAACTACACATTTAAAAACCATTATTTTGCTATATTTGGTCAAAAAGATAAAGATTTGTCATATACTTTTCTTCATAAAAGGTAAAACTTTCTAATAGGCCAACAGTAAGGTCTTTGGCATTTCCCTGCTGTCTAGGTTGACAGAATAGGCTGTTAAAGAGATATTTTTTTCCTTCCAATCCTCAAGCAGCTCTGAGCAGCAAACCACTATTTTATTCTCAAGCTATTACATTTTCATATTTTCAGTGCAAGCTCTACACTTTTTTTGTGGCTTCTGTTGGCTTCTTAAAGATTGCTATTTACTTTTTCTTTTGTTGCTTAAGTCAGACATTTAACTCAGGCATTTCTTGTCCTCATGAATGGACATAGTTGCATTTTGATGAGTAACACCGAAGTCACTCTCCCAGACTAACCATACCTGCTAAATCCCCTTGCAGAGATGCAGCTTGTATCAGCAAAACAGTGCTTTGCTTTTGCTGTAATAGTTTATATCAATTCCCAGACACACTATTTTGACAAGGATGAACGCTATGCTTCTCAGACTGCTGCCAGCACAGAAAAGCTGTGCACACACACTTCTAAGCTGTATAAGGACGGCCTCTGGAGAAGACCTGGTGATCAAGCAGCCCGTTTTTCACTCTTTCCCTCTCCCCTTCCCCCACCAATCCTGAGAAATTTCTGTCTATTTTTTTTCCAGCAACGTCTCTACCAGGGCACAGTCAATCACACAACCACGAGACGCTTCTCAGAGCCCCAAAAAACCATTACAAAACAAAGCATGGTCTCACTGCGTCTCATTCTTTGACAGCACTTTATGTTTTTAAAGTACATTTGGGGAAGTTTACATCCCATTTGGCATTCAATTTTCTTTCTTTGTTTAGTCTCAAAGGCCTCCTATGTTTCAGAGGTACCACCAGCTTTGGATTAAGAATGCTGCCTTCCCTTTTGCAATGAGCATCTTTGGTTTACTGTGTCCTGGACAGGTTATATAGTAGATAGACAGGGCCTGCGATATAAGCCAGTTTGCATCAGAAGTTTTCATAGTATTCCATAAAAAGAAAAGTCTGGAGCCTCAATGTGCGCCAAGTGTCTGTAGCCACCTGAATTTAAATGACCTCAGTCTTCCAGAAAAAGGCCCGAATTAGAGAAGGACCATTTTGTCTCATTTCAGGTTATTTATTATTTTGTTCATAATTTATACACAAAATCTTCCAGGTTTGCACAACCACTTGGATAAATCCTAAAACAAGGAATGTCGTAAAACGTGCAAGTTTTGGCTCAAATAGTCACATAGCTCAGATACAAACATGATATTAATGTTACTCTCTCCCTCTAGTTTTGCTCTTTTTCACTAAGGAAAAACCCCAACACCCATCTGAGTAGCTGACTGCACTTACAGTAATGTTCACAGGAATTTTACAAAGACAAACAAAAGTAGCTTCAAAGAGCAGCATCCCTTAGTTATCAGGTGGATTATACACTAGGTCTTTCAGGTGCTGGACCACCAAGAAAAAGAAAAACTCAAATTCTGGATTAAATGAAATTAAGCCCAGAACACGAGTAAGCGACCTGCTCTGAAAAATCCGCTAAGGCTACCATTGCCATAATCTCTCACATATAGACATATATAGGCACTGTAACATCGTTGTTCTTAACTTGGATGTTTATTTTGTATCTTATGAGAAGCTGCTGTTTTGAAATAGTGGATGGTCCAGCACCTGTAGTACCCTAAAGAAGAGCGCGGGTCCACACTTCCACAGGGAAAGAAAGGAATTCTTTGCGTAGTCCTTCACATTTCTTCTCATATCCATTTCTGAAGCCTACTACTAACAAAAGCGTTAGCACACAGGAAGATTTAGTTAAATCACTCAGACTTACTAACATGACAGATTTCATCTTCGTTTTGTGCCTCCAAAACCTGAAAAGAAAAGCAACTATTGAGTTGACTGGCCTGAAAAATACTATATCCGTGCAGATTAGACAACCTGCTTTCTACAAAGACATCATGTTTGTACGCGTTTGCTAGAGAAGGGCACGTGTAGTGCACACCAAAGGGGAAAGCCTTAAGCTAATACACGTTGCAGATGACGATGAACCCAGTGCTGGTGGTACCACGTCCATTGTAGGCCTGTGGGGACTTTCATGCCCCACAACGCTGCCCTACTTCCATAGGAAATAAAAGGGACATTGTTACATGCCCAGCTGTACCAACTGATAAAATAAAACAAATAATACTTGCTGAACCTCAACTAACATCTGTGTATTTTTCATAGGTCAAGTCTCTTGAGCCTCAGGAGATTAAAAGGTCTTTTGCCTTACCAGAAGCAGTTCTCGTTCCTGAGCTGCTACCTTGCGTGGAATTGCTTGACTGCCCATTCATCGGAGGTGCAGCTGTGGGATCCGTCCACATATTGTAATATGGGGAACGCGGCTGTGCTCTGATGGGAAACAGCACAAGGAAGGCTGCATTAGTGACCTTGTGAAAAATTAAGAAGATACCATTCCAAACAAGAGGACTGTATCTGTGAGGGAAAACTGTAAGCAGGCCGTTGTTTCAAAGCTGGAAATCTCCCTATTTAATGTAATTAATGTGTTGAGAGCAACGGTATCCAGCTTTGTCACAGTAACATCTGTAGTCTTTCAAAAGGAAATTAAAGCTCATTTTTCAGGATAAGAAATTCTAACAATTGCAAATGAGGAATTTTCTCCCTCCAAAATTCTGACCTTAGATTCTGTCAGACAAGAAAGTAGATTTGACATAGGAAGCTTGAATGCACTTTGGCAACACCTACATCCCAGCCATGCACAACAAAAGAAAACACCCCTCTGTTCTGTTACCTATTTTGAAAAGGTCATATCAGTAAGACTAACATATTATGACCTTTGAGTCACTGATTTAAGTTACTTGCTTCTACAGGTATGGAATTTCCTGCTGTTGAAATTTAGAAATAGCTATCTCACTTTTTGGCACCAGCATTTACAGGCACATCATTCCAAATGACAAAAAAAAAAATAAATAATAGCAAGCCAAAGACTGATTTAAAAGAAAAAAGCCCAAGTTAGGAAGCTTGTTCATGTATTTGGACTTAAATATTCAGTTAGACCTCTAATCTTGAACAAGAAGAGGTGGCTACTGGTGTGTTGGGGAAATCAAAGAACCAACTTGTATGTAGGTAATACATAAATACAATGCTTAAACAGAAGGATCATGTATTTATGACTAAAGAAAGATCAAATAAATAAAACTTGTAACACATTTTACCTCTTAAGAATTCTCAGCAGAGTTAATATAATAAAACAAGATCATAAAATCATTTTGGATAGAAAAGACGTTTGAGATTTGAAGTTCAAGATATGGCCTTTTAACCTCTAAAGCTCTACTTAAAGTGAACTTATAGACAATTTCTACTGTTGATGGCATCACTGTCCCAGTTTCATCTTACTTGACTCTATGAGATCAAGACTGCACATTGGACACTTCAGAAATTGTCTTATGTCTCAAGTTTTCACTTCCTTAATAAACAGGCAATCCTGGTAATACTTCTGTCATTATAAAACAAACCAAAAACCAATAACTTTACAATGGAGGAAGATCCTTTAACACACTCCTGTCCACATGGTCTTACTCCCAAACTTTCAATATAAAAAAAACCCCACATGTGGTTATATTTAATCTGTTATATTACTGCATCCCTACAGGATTAGGCTTGATACACATGCAGTTATTTGATAAACAGAGGAAACTGCTTGGGCTCTAGATGCCCTGCAGGAGTCACATATTTTCTCTAATGAAGCCTAAAATGGCAGCAATTTAAACTGTTTATCTAAAAATGATGCATTTTAAATGTTTAAAAGTGACCAGCAGATGTTTACTCTAGTACTGAAACTGCTTTTGAATGTTGTTTGTGTTATGCTTTTCCAAAATGCAACATGCATATGACCTACAAGCCCTTTGGAAAACCACACCTCTTGGATTTCCATACATGGGCCATTAGGACACTGCAGATTAACGCCTGTTTAATTTGACCACACTGAGCATCACAGAAGAGCAGCTGCCATCCAGACTGACTTTAGGAGAGATGACACTGATACAAGAACTGAGCCTACAGATGGTTTTATGCTTAATATTATCATCTGTGTTTTAAGGCATTCTCCAGATGGATTGTTTAAATGCTCATTTTAAGTGTGCGGGCCATCGTGCCAGGTCAGAGTAATCAGCTAAAGCAGACTGAGGTACTTCATTCCTCCCAATTCTTCCTCCCCAGAAACATGTTCAAAATGCCTCTGCTGCTAGAGGTACAGATTGCTCCTCAAAACTGTTCTAGAGGTAAGATTTCATAGCTTGAATGATACAGGCCTGAAAGCTTAGAAACAATGTAAACATAGGCAGTGGCATACTCCCTGAAACCTTAAATACTTAAAATGTGATAGCATGCATATTTTACCTGTGACTGCCAGCCAAGTAGCCTAGCAAGCCTCCTGTTCCTAATCCAGTCCAAAATCCTGGTCCTGAATTGGTTCCATGATGGGAATAAGTCCCAAAGCTGTTGCCTTCTTAAAAAAATGAAAACAGAAATTATATCAGTTAGTGGCACCTAATCCTCAGGCCAGCTGTTGCAACAAGACTCTCCCCTGTTAAAGATAATGGAAAATTAGACCATAAACTCCTCCTGATTTCAGAAGATTCTTGATCAAGCTTAACTTGAAAGGCTTCGCAGTTCAGAAAGCAGGAAAAAAAAACAACCAACACATAGAAACACACACTCATGTAAAGAGTTTTACATTAAAAATTAGCTTCCACTCAATCTCATAGCCCTGATGTTTGCAAAACATGGCAGAGTCCCTGCCTGCAGATTTATAAACAGACATCTTAGATTAAAAATAGAAAAGGAAATGAAGAAGGAATAATCTGCTCAAGGTCACACAGCCAGCTAGAAGCAGACGCAGGAACAGAAATCAAGTACATAAGACCAAACAGTGAATAGACACTAAGACACACTGCTTCTCATCTCACTCAGAACAGCTGCACATTTTCAGTAACAGTGGCTCAGTCTAAGGGCTAACATTGCATTGTCTCTGGTAATTCTAGTCTGGTATTTGTTATCAGAAGACATGCTAACTGCGATCACATTGCAAAGTTTTCATTATGCATGAGTCACCAAGCTTGACAAATACCTTGATGAAACTGCAAGCACATCAAGTGGGTTGAGGGGGGAAAGAGTCACAGATTTTTCACACGACCCACATAACGTGAGGTTCTGAGTCAGAACCAAATGTCTTCCATGTAGAAATAAAAAGAAAAGATGCAAACCCAAAGTAGAATAATTTTCTGGTCTAGAGAAACATACAGATGCAACAATAAGCTCAACCACAGGTTTAACACATAAGGAAGTGTAAAAGGCAAGGACTGAAGGGAACATGATGGTCTCCCTGAAATATGCCCACCTAAATAAGTGGACCAGAGATTTTTTTTTTCATGTAGAAGTTACAGAGGCCTCAGTTTGTCTTCAAACTGGTGTGAATTGTTTGAAGTCATGGAAGACAAAAAACAAAAAAAAAACCAATTTAAATAATCAGTTTAAGTTACACTGGATTTGATGTTGAATTTAATTTTGAATGCACTGGGAGAAAAATAAACTCTCATTGGGTGATACACCCATTAAACTCTGTTGATTTGGAACAACAACAGAAAGTACTTCACTTACAGTAAAAATGATGTTAATCAGGGAGATGAACCAATTCATTTGTTCAAAAGCACCATGGCTGAACACTGACTCACAAAACTGACTAATTTTTTTGTTGAAATATCTAAAATAAACATTACTGATCATGTCAAAACATTAAGAGGCTAGCTAGGCAAGTTTCACAGGATGCATTCTGCATGTTAAGGGCATTTAAAATGAGGCAAATTAAATATTAACAGCAATAAGTGAACAACATTGAAAATCCGGACGGTAACAACAACTGAAGACTAATACATTCCTGAAACATGGACATAAACACTCAGATGTGCTTTTCCTCTGTGCATTCCAAAATTTAAGGAGATACTAAATGCATGAACACTTAATATTTTTAAGCTGGCCCCACTTCAAGAGGTTTTCCTCCTTATTCTGTTTGAAATTAAGGAGAAATCACTGACATTCATCATTAAAAATGCCATGAGTTAAGCCTTATATGGTTTCCAACATGCATTAAGTGTCTCAATTCGCAATAATCAAGAAAACATATTTTCAAAGCCCTACCCTTGCTAGATTTCAGACTTCTGCAATGAAAAAATGCATTGGTGCAATTAAACAGCAAGGAACAGAACAGAAAAAGAAAAGTAACTCCTCAGTCATTTTGCCTGTGCGCAGTATGACAGGAGCCTTGTCTTGTGATCAGGGCTCTTTGTAACTACCACAAATAACGCCAGTGGCAGGTGGCATGAACAGAGAAGGTCTCAGATGCACACCCAGCATAGAAAGAGCATCTGAAGTCTGAAATAACTGCATGAAAACCAATTTGCAAAGCCACTAGTACTACAGAAGCAGAACTGCTTTAATTTTCTGCTGCAGGTACATCTGAAAGTTTCTGCTGCATATGCGCTGCCAAGGGCACCCAAAAGAGTTATACTGGCACCCTCTGTTGGCCGATGGCTTGAGCGAACCCGGAACAGAGT
Source organism: Tetrax tetrax (assembly GCA_009806455.1). NCBI lineage: Eukaryota > Metazoa > Chordata > Aves > Otidiformes > Otididae > Tetrax > Tetrax tetrax. Next base: position 9,389 of record WHYT01013431.1, on the reverse strand, counting down.
ATTAACAGTCATTACTAAAATACAACCTTTTGACTAAGCCAACTTAATCCTTGCTGTTTATTTAACTGATAGAACACTTTCTGTATCTCAACTCACAGGAAAAAAAAAAAGATTGCGTAACTTGTTAGAATATAATTTGAGTTCCAGCGCTGTGAGCATTTCACACATTCACAGGGTGAAATGAACTGGCTGGACACCAGATGAATAATGTTCCTTTCCTTTAGACAATATGACTGTCTAAGGCAGTCCATTTAAGTGACACAAGTCATCAGTTCTGTGGGAAAAGAAAAAAATGCATCTTTTCCAAGCAGCAGCCTTGTCACTACTTATACAATTTCCAACTTCAGATAAAAGGCATCGCATGAGATTCGGGTGCGGGCACCTCCAGTGATAGCTCACAGACACGGTCCTCTGCTCTGGGAACCAAACCTTTCAACCCCTGGGAGTACACTGAAGCACCCGTTAAACAGAAGACATGATAGCAGCAACTCCATCAACTGCTTTGTGAATGAAATCAGCGGCCAGCAGCCCCAACAGCTGAAAGATCCTCCTGTAAAGGTTCAAAGCATTTCTTTGCCATAAGTATGTTTCTGCCTGCGTGAGACTACACTCTCTTCCAGGTTACTGATGAAAATTATTCTTCCTTGTTACAATCCTCATTTTTCACAGAGTATGAAAAGAATATTTGCAGAGCATGGGCAGATGGATTTTCAAAGGTTCAAAGGGCAGCTTGCTGCACAGCCTGCCCTGAGAGCCTGTGAGAAAGTTTTATTTGTCCAAAAGTGAAAATAATAGAATGCAAAGGTGGCTGCAGGCTCTGCAGCCAATTCAGCAGAGTCAACTGACAAGATACTGGTTTCAAGTCTATCCCACCAGCACTTACTGCAGACAAAACAGTACAATCCTGCTCGCTCTTGCGAGCACTGTAAATGACTCGGAGCCCTACCTGTGAAGCTGGACTTAAAACCAGGAGGAGGAGGTGCCTGCTGACTCTGCCAGAAAGGTCTAGTGAATCCATCACGGTCACCAAAATTCTGCTGAGGCTGCTCGTTACTGAGGAAGAGCTTGTATACTCCAAAAGCAAGGGCCAGAAGAACAATTATAACAATTGCTCCAGCACTAGAATCAGAAGAATCCTTCCTTGACTGATAATAGCTAGAGCCAAAGCTTCCAGAGTTCTTCACTTTCCTTTCACCTTCCTCAGTCAGCTCTAGTCTGAACATCAAACTACAGGAGCCTCTTAAGATGTAAGGATCATCCGGATAATCGTAGCCTTCACAGCTCACTTCAATTTGTCCAAAACGGTAGGTATTTTCCAAGTCTGCTTTGCACTGCCACTGAAAAAAATAAACACAAAACAAAGTAAAACCTGCTGCTCCAGAGATGACAATACCTGTCTGCTTCCCCAAATATGCTGTGAAATAAAGCTCTAGTTGTTAACACAGTTAAGAAATTTCTGAACACTTTTATTTTGAAAAGGACTAAGAATTAGAAATTAACTAAGATTTTTTTTTTTAATTCTAAAAGTTAAAAAAAAAATAAAAATCTTGTCTTCCAGAACACAGAACAGTTACAGCTCTGGAAGACTGCTTTTCTTCACTTCAAAGGTTTTTCAAGTCTCCCTTCTATAGGTACTGAAATACTCCTAAAAGTAACCTGTATGCTTGTGCAACAGTTAATACTTGATAAATGCTCATCCCACATAAACCGGATGGCAGGTGCAAAAACATAACATGGAAACCTGAAATCCAGTGCACCTGATTCCCTCTGCGTCCATGCAGAAAGCAGAAGAAATCGGTGTAGACATCATTAGGCATTCATATGCAATATTTAATTAGATTTCGATTCTGCAGTTGAATATATGCAGATTCCTCGGTCCCACAGTTCCTTGAAGCATCTGAACTTAGGTGTCCCCTCTAATTGCAAGAGACATATATTTGAGGGAGGATAAGTAGTTTCTAAATTAATAATTCAGGGCAGTAGTACCAACTGCCCATTCCAGTTTGATCGTACTTTTACAATACTGTATCAGTTTTAACAGTTATCTTCAGCCTTGATGCCTAGTCAATCTATTGGCAGAAGCTTAGGTAAAAGCTAACAAAACAGAAATACACTACTGTTTTCTGAAAGTACTGACGTACTAACGAGGAAGTCATAGAAGTCCGAAGTTTAGTTTTTAAAAGGCAGAGCTGAAGTGATGCTGAAGTGAAGCAAATATTTATAGCCCTTTCTACTCTAATAAAAACTGGAAACCTACAAAGCAATAGCAAAGCAAGAGCATCCTCTGGGGTTCACAATAGTTTGATTTTATAAACTCAAACAACGTGCTCATTAAAACCAATGAAGGTTTACCATGCAGTGTTTTTACATTACAGTAATCAGTGATATTTTAAAGCTACAGTAGTTCTAGAAAATCCAAACCCCAAAAGTATTTAGGTTAAGCTTTAGCTATCAAAGGTCCTCTAACAAACAGCAAACTAAACTGACACCCTAGCCTGTTACTCTTTTCTCCTCCTTAAAAAGTTTAGGGGAAGATGATTTCATTAAATATGCGACAAGTTTTAAACAGTTACCTGTACATCATAGCCATCCCACCCTTTGTTGTAACACTGGACAACCTCAGGGACACGGGAACATCCAGCAGTGCCTCCCGTGCACTGTAACTGAGGGACTGCAGCTGTCCGCCGGGATGTCGTGTACCGACCTCGGTGGAGAGTGAGCGCCTGCACCTCCCTCAGCAGGACCCTCCCTGAAACAGGTAGCACAAAGGTCAATGCTTGTCCATGTACGTTCCCCTTAGCCACAAGGGCATAATTTCAGGAAAAAAAAAAAGACCGACAATACAAAGGATGCAACAGCGTGGTTCTTCAAGAGGGGAAGCTCTAAGAAACATTGGATGGGGACAGGGCAGCACTCCCCATTTCCTTGGAAGAGGGCTGTGGCTAATTCCTCTCGTAGCGTACAACCGCACAGCAGGATTATTCCCGCGGCACGAACAGATTCAAAGGAGGCCCAAACCAAAGAGCCCTCCTGGCGCAGTCCCCGGCGCGCCCCCTCCCCCCTAGCAGGCCGCCCCTAACTCGGCAGCGCTGCGCAGCGCTCGGCCGTGAGAAGCCGCCGCGGTGACAGGAGAGGCGGAAGGGGCAGCCAAGGGCCTCGCAGAGGCACACCCAGCCCCCACGGGTCTCACCCGGCTGGTCCCAGCCCCGCGCGGGGCCGGCAGCAGCGCAGATGAGAAGCAGGAAGAGCGCGGGCGCGGTGACTGCCGCCATGACAGCTCTAAGCTGAGTCAACCCTCTTCTCCGCGTACGGCGCCTCTCATTGGCTGACCCTGCCGGAAGGGGCGGGGACCAGAAAGGAGCACGCGCCCCGCGGGGCCGCCCTGAAGCCCCGCCCCGGCAGCCAGCGGAGCCAATGGGCAGCGAGGGAGCGGTGCCCAGCGGGAGGGCTCCGCCCTTCGAGTGACGGCGCGGCCGCTTCCCGCGCTTCGGGGAGTGGGGCGTGGCTGGCGCCGTGGGCCTCGTCACGCGCGCGTCACGCGGCCGGCGCGGGCGAGGGGAGCGGGCGGGGTGGGGCGGGGCGGGGCGCGC
>WHYT01013430.1:274515-297937 GCA_009806455.1 Tetrax tetrax | reverse complement strand
GCCGAGCCCGCCAGCCGGGGCCGGGGCTCCCGTGCCCCGGTCGCGGGGAGGGGGCCGCGGGCTGGGTGCGGCAGGGCTGGAGCAGCGGCCGGCGGAGGGCTGCTCTCCGCTGCTCTCGGCTGTGGCCTCCCCGCGGAACGGCTGCGGCTGGCCGGGAACGCTGTTTTGTGCCTGTCAGACTCTGCTAGCCGTTACCTCTGCTTGTAAACTTGTGGTGTTATTTCTTTTACTGTGCCATGTAGGAAATTGAGTCTATTTCTGTTTAAATGCTGGGGTAATAGAGCCTGCTATTTAGTGAAAGATTTATGTAAATGGCTCTTTGTTTCACACGATTGGGCCTTACAGAGCGTAAGTTACATCGATAATGTAATTATGCCACTACTGCCATTTCAAAGCAGCACGTTGTGGAGAGGCCTCCGATTTCTGTATAGAATAGGACTTTAACTCTTCCACTTTTAAAATCAACTTTTATTCTGCAGCAAGAAAAAAAAATAGTAGAGCTAGATTATAGAACAGTCTGTTCTGGAGTTGTCCATCTTTTAGGGTTAGAACCCAAGATTTATACCAGAATTTTGGAGCATCTGTTACTGCACATCATAATTGCATTAGGTGAACTGAGTTAGCCTTATAATGCAATTTCCTCACCTTTCCTAAAGCTTTGTATTTTGTTTAATGTTAATCTTTATCCGGTGGTTGGTATTTCTTCAGCCTGGCGTTTGTATTAGCATGGAGGTTACAGTCACTGTTGAGTATTGTTTGAGTTCAATAAATTATCTTGTGCTTTACAATTTAGAGTTCATTATTCAAGTGAATGTTGATTGCTTTTTGCAATGTAGAGTAAGGTCTTTGTAGCCTTCTGTGTCTCATTTCTAGCCAGAGGAGGTTGATAACTTCCAAACCAGACTATTCATCCTTGAAAGTCTTGTTCTTGTGCATACATTTCTTGTATAGGAGGTTGCCCTGCAGGCAACTTACACAATTTTGGCATAATTCCTTTTCAGTGAGGGTCTTGGAGCAAGAATCTCTTTCCAGGCTTGAAATGACTTGTCTGTACAGCCTAAGGAAAATAGGTTACCTTGGGCAGGAACAGGCTGTGGCAATCCCCTGCCCTGGCTGCAGGCCAGCCCCTGAGCAGAAGAACGTGCCCTCGTGCCACGGTGGGCCCACACTGCGATCCCAGTGACATCTTGCTGTCACGCTCTCCTAGCAGCTTTTGTGGGACAGGGAAGTGTTACGTACTAGAGTCTGCATTGGGGCGACGCTGCACTGTACCTTTCCAGGTTTTCTCTTGAGGTGAAAGGTTGGCTGTGTGGCTGAACATGCTTAGTGGCAGTGACGAGGAGCTTGCTTGCTGCAGAAGTTCGGATGCTGTTTTCTGCGGAGTGCAGTGTGGGGTCTTTGGCCCATGGAGCTGCTGTGCTGCCGAAAGCTCTGCTTAGCCCTCGTTTGAAGAACGTTTGAAGAACATGATACTGGTCACGTCTTCGTTTCTGTGATGTGGAGGGTGTGTGGAAGATGTCTGTATGCTGCAGCAAGGGCTAACATCTCCCCTTAAATGATTCTTCTTGTAGCAGTATTGTGGGTTTTCTCTTTGTTTTCTAACCTTTCTTACTAAGCTAATACTACTAAATTCTTTCTTTCCTCTAACCTGGCTGGAGACTGCAGATTGTTAATATCAGGCAGCTCATACCTGTTGAGAGAAGCTATGAAACTGCCTCTGACTTTACAAGTGACAGCTAGCAATTTTCTTTTACCCGTGTGAGAAGTGGTAATCTTTACCCTCTGCGTTTTTATCCCAGTATCCCAGTCCTATGGAGAAACACATCACCGCTGTGGAAACAGTGGAAGAGAAAACAGGTAAGCTGCCTGACTTTTCTTACAGAGCTAATTAAAATTTTCCATAACCTTTAATTATGTACTGGTTGCATTCCAGTAGAAGCTGGGCCTGGCATGCCTGCGTGCTGGGCACTGTTTAAGTAAGACCAAGAAAATGTTAACACCTGTGCCCCCAACTGTGTCTTATAACTGCATTAAGTATTTGAATTTTCAGCTTATTCTGAGGCCGTTAGACATGTTATGCCTGACTTCTCTGTAGTATGTTCTTTCATTTTGTACGGTTCCCTGGCATTTCTGTGATGGTTTTGGTCTGCAGTGCTCTGCAGATAAGATGTAAGGCCCCTGGAAGGAAGCAGAGTGGGCTGTGTTGATCGAGCCTTCGGAGCTCCACAGGCATCGCGCTGCTTGGCTTTCATGATCCCTGCCTTCGGAGGGATCGCTTGCCGTTATCACCTCCCGGATGAGGAGGCAGATCCAGGAATCAGAGACTCGCATGGTGGTCTTCTGACAGTCGGAAGGTGATCACGGATCCCCAGTCTCTTGCTTTATCAGTCAGTTCCTGAAACCCCGAGAATCAGATGTTGCCATTTCCCAGTCATATTGACAGGAACATAAACCCACTCAGGTCAGAGCGCAGTTGTCAGATCAGGTCTGCTGATATCACGTGCATTTTTGTTTTTCAATTGCTGAGCTCGCAGGAAATGCTTACAATTAGACACTTAGAGCCAGAACACAGCAGCTACTGGGAGGAAAACTGGCTCCATCCCAGCCAAACCCAGGACACATGCCCGTGGAGAGGATGTATTAAATGGCTGTGCCACGATATGGGAAACAAGTACCACAGGACTTAGCGTGGGAATAACCAGCTTTCTTCCAGATAGGAGAGCTGCCATCAAGTACTCATTTGGGATAAGATAAGAATTTGTGGGCTTTAAAGTGTTATTCCCAAGTGCTTTTGGGTGCTCTTTGTCATATATTTGGAGACATCTTCTGTCTTGCAGCTCACATTTAATGCTGGCTCTTAATTGCTTATGCTCCCTTTCTAAGCACGTTGTTAGTGAGGTTGCCCTGGGATTCAGGAAAGCCGAGCATTAGTGCTGCCACTGCTGTTTTCTTCAGATGCAGTGAACCGCGCTTCCGGCAGGATGCTTTTCTGCTCTGTGTTGGATGGGGATGCTCTGCATTATTATCGTGGTGTGCTTGTTAGAGTTCTAGAAACTGAACCCCACGAAGTTTTCATTGCCCAAATCCCACCAAATGCAGCTGCTGGAGAAGGTTCTCTTTTATCCTGGAGAAGGCTTTCACCTGGGCTGCCTGCCAGTTGGCTTCTTGTTCGGTAGCGTTCTGTTCTTGATCTGGGTCATTAAATATTAAAAGGCAAAGTGGTTCTAAAAGCCAGCGTTTTTTGGAGATACTAAATAACTGTAATTTCTCTCCTAATAGATAGTTTTGTCCTTGTCACTGGGTCCAGCTCCATACAGAAACAAATGTGTGAGGAGACAGGACTGTTCTGTAAATCTCGGACACAGTGTTTTGCCCAGAGAATGAGCCAGAGAATATAAATTGGGGTGGGGACAGAAATAAACTGAAGTCTGCATGTTGGTCTGGTAGCTCAGTCACCTGAGCTTTTCTCTCGCCCCCATCATGGTTCACCTGGAGCCAGCAGGAGCAGGGATCTCCAGTGGGTCCTGCCAGGCCCTGCGTGGGCTGCGGGCAGTGCCGCCTGCGCCCGGGCAGCGTGGCGCTGGCACTGCGCGCGGTGCTCTGCTACCCCGGAGCACCACCGTGAATGCCGGTAAAACACTCGTACCGCACACTGGGACGGGGGGTCTGGACCGCAGCGGTGGATGCAGACGCCCTCCTCCCGAGGCAGAGCGCGGAATGCCCCAACAGTCTTTCTTCCAGCCCTCTGCCTGGCAGAGCAGCAGGCATACTGAGGTATACGTAAAAAAACCCAAACGGAACCCACCCCCCAATGCTCTGTTAATTTGCCAGCGTTTCTGCTGGCACCTTTGCTATGCTGTGAAGTCTTCCAACTACTTTGTTTTTATTTAAAAAATGGTAATATTTACTACTGCAACTCTTCCCTTCTCGTTTTCTTTTATTGTCAGATTCGTCTACAGGGATAATTTACCGGAGGAGAATTGCAACGTGCCAGAATGTAATTCCTGAAATTTTAAGAAAGGTAACTACTTTTTGAGAAATTCAGTCAAGTTGTAAAACCTTAATGCTTCACTGTGGTTTATCTTGTCTAAAAGGATCACATTTCCTAATGATTTTTCTTTAAATTAGAAAAGTTACTTTTAAAGAGACGTTAAGAGGAAAAAATTCTCTAGGAACTGACTTTATATTTAACTTCAATTGACAAAATTGTAGCCCTGAGCACTGTAAGATGTAACTGGTTGCGATGACTGTTTTACACACAGTGATGGGCTTTTTACTTTTATACCTGGAAAAAGTAAAGCTTTTTTAAAATGTTACCTGGGCCACAGTGACAGTACAGCCATTTCCCCTGCTCCAGTAATCCTACTGCTGTCAATGCTCACCATTGTTCTGTGGTAGATGGTATTTTTATAAAAGCCCAGTCTCATGGATCTCAAGATCCACAAGAAGATGATGGCTAGCAATAAACACTGCGTAATTATTTCTAAGCCGAGCTTAAGTATTTTGGATGTCTGATCCATGTCTCCTGAGCACATGGGGTTCATCCTCTCACAAAACCATTCTGCAGGTGAATTCAGAGGGAATTAAAATGATACTTAGTACAGCTATAGCATGTCACAAGTTAAATAGAGCATCGTAGGGTCCCCATCGAGAGTGTAAAACGTGATTCCTTAAAGGCTGTAGAAAGCGTAAGGACCTGGGTTGTGCAGTCCCTTGGTGTTTCTTTTCTGTGTCTCTTTCAGTGACAGTCCTTTCTTCACAGTTTGTTATGGGAGAAGAATTAGCCTTAATTTATTGCGTGGTTTTTTGCAGAGTATCTTGCAGCAGATAGTCTGTGTGCAGAAAAGTACATTTGCATTCACGCACGGTTAAATAACTGTACTGTTTCACAGCCTGCATGCCTAAAAGTGTGCATGTTCTCTTTTCCTGGTGCTGACCACTCTGTATGGTTTTGCTTCCTAACCTCTGTTTGTCTCTTCCAAGCCTCACCTGCCAAGGAGAACATGTCATTGCCCCGTAAAGGCAGAATGTAAATAAACCAATGGTGAGAGTTTCATCCCTTCTTTAGCCCACGCTTGCTAGATGAAGGACACTCAGGTGGGCTCTCAGAGGAGGGGGGCTCCTGGCGGGGGCATCAGCCGCTGTGCCTGGCAGCAGGAGCCTGCGGAGGTGCCAGCCTTTCTCTGCCCTCCTGGTTTAGCTGCTGGGTTTGCCGGTTTGGAAGGGGCCTCTCTTATCCTTCCTTGTTGTAAATCAGCTGTCAGCGTGAAGTGATGCAGGTAAGTCGGCCTGTAGCGGTTTTGGAAGCCCGACTGGGGACCAAGCACCTTCCCTAAGTCTTTGAGTGTTTGCATGGCCTTTAGTGTCTGCTGAGGAAGGTGATTATTCTCATCAGGGCTGATCACAGCTGATGTGCCCTCTGAGGCTGGTAGTACTTTCAAAATCCTGAGATGTAAGTCTACCTTTTTTTTAAAAACAAACAAACAAAAAAAAAGCTGTAATTCTTCTGTTTTCCAGGTGAGTGCCTTAAAAGTGCCCAGTATCTACTTGGAAGAGGAATCTTGGCTTAATATGCAGAAAAGAAACATGTCTATGAGAACTCATTGTCTCACATGGACACAGTATGCGTCTCTGAGTGAGGAGTCTGTCTTCAGAGAGAGCTTGGAGAATCCAAACTGGTGAGTGCTGGCCTCTGAATGTAGCAGTGACTGTGTGCCAGCTCAGAGCTGCTACTGCAGGCCCATGGCCCTGGGAAAAGATTTTCTGTTGCCTTTTGAATGCTTGGAATGAGAGGATTCTGAAAAATAATGTATTTGGTATGTCTTGAATGCATTTGAAGCAGCAACTGTAGATGTCCTGTAGCTTTCCTCTGGCTTGTTCAGACACGAGGTTAAGTTCTCTGGCCAGAGCACAAATAATTGCTGGAAATTAATTTTCTGTGTGCTGCTCTGCAGTCATAGAAGGCTGCCCTGCTGTTCCTGCACAGCAGGCACAGCCAGAGTGTTCGTTTTGCTCTCATGTCTACCAACAGATGCTTGGACAGCAGTTTTAAAAATTATCAGCTCCCTCCTGCTTGCCAGCCGTTGGCGTGGAGCGTACTTGTTCCCAAACAATTTTCTTTCTCCGGTGCTGGACCTGCTGTGCCCTAAAGACGTAAGCTGCTGTGGGACTTTGTCTAGGAGAACGCACACTTGTGTTTGTGCAGAGTGGAGCCTAGAAATGTCCTTATACACATTCACAGCAGGATCAGAGTGGAATTTCTAACTGCCGTAGCATTGAAATGAGCAGGTATGCGATACATCTTTTAAAAAAATATTTATTTCCAACTGATGTCAACCTATCAATTATTAATTTGTTTTGATATCGCTTGTAATTAGTCCTTACTTTAGCCTTGTGATGTTCCCTGGGACGTGTGGCAGGGTTGTCCAGCAAGGTCCGTGTGACTTTGGGAAGCTATAGGGATGTTTAAGAAAAAGACCTGGGGCGCTGGTGCCTGTGGAAGAACCATGGGCGCCGGCGCAGGCCAGCAGCTGTGATACGTAGCCGCAGGAGCCCGCGGAGCTCAGCAGTGCCGGGTAGTTTCGAGGGTGGCTGGGCGTGCCTGTGCGCACCACTGCCGCCTCTTCCGGAGTCTCGTGGCGGTAATCGGATCGAACAAATGCTGGCAAAACAGGTGGTGTGAAGTTTCAGCTGCGTGTAGTGTGTGTACGGCGACGTTTACATTTGAGTAGATGAAGGAATTATGCAAAGGGCATAACAGTAGCAGCACACTGTTGCACTGGGGAGAAATAAGAAAACACACAATGAGGAGACTCGAGTGATCCTGATTAGTGGGAAAATTGTACATTATGCCCCTCAAGAGAGAACAACATTACCAGAGTGATGGTAACCTGAGTACAGACAGAAACTTGTCCTTCTCCTCTACTGAGCACTGCTGGGCAGATTTCACTAGCGACCTCCTGACACTTGTCAGGGCACTAAAAGCACGAAGAGAATGAGAAAATTCTGCACCTCAGTCGGGCACCGTGTGCGTTGTAGCATGTTGTAGTTTGTTTGTTTAACCAGCTTTAACACAGCATTGTTAAGGATGCTGGCACATTAAAGTGGAGCACCGCTTTACTGGCTTGCATCTCGATCAGCCGCTGGAGCAGGGCCACTGCCTTGGCCTCTCCCCGACCTCCCGGCTGCGTGCTGTGTGACGCTCCACGCTGGGCACTGCCCGCTCCCTACCCAGCCGGGTAGCAAACAAACGTTACCGTAAACAAATTATAAACCATTGAAAAAGGCATGATGAGACCTATCTGTATATTCAGAGGCCAGAAAGCACCCGTGTTTTCCCCTTGGCTCGACTCCTTCATGATGCTATTTTCTTGGTTTGCACGATTTAATTGCTGTTACAGACAAGCATCTCATCTTGACGTCTAAAATCCAAAACCGCCGGTCAGGCCCCATGGACGAGGCCTGGCTGCAGGCAGAGCCACAGCTGGGCAGGCCCAGACCTGAGCGGCATTTACCTGCAGAGGTGTGGGGCGGCTTGCCGGCGCTGCCGCGGTGTTGGCCGGCGCTGCCGCGGTGTTGGCCGGCACTGCCGCGGTGTTGGCCGGCACTGCCTGCAGGACGTGGCTCTGGAGGGCTGTGTGTGTCGCAGCTTTCACTGCTGGTCTGTCAAACCAGCGTGAATCCTGTCAGCTGCTCTCCTCCACTGGCACGCGTACCTGCTCGGGTTAGTGACGATGTCTAGAGCAATCTTCTTGCGCTTACCCAGAAGTGCGTGTTACGTCTGTTCGGTATGAGCTCGCTTTCCACCCAGCGGAGCTGGGCAGTGCCCGTGCTGACGGGGAGGGCTCTGGAGGAGCTGTCTGTGTGCAGGGCCGTGCCAGAGGGGAAGGTCAGTGGCAGAACTCCCCTGGAACTGCCTGGCTTTGTGTGGAAGCTGTGTACTGGCAAATTGCCCTGTGTCTGGGCAGGTTATACCCATCTTTCTGCAGTGGAGAACCCTTGCGTAGCTTGCATTTTGTCTCCAGTGTCACTCGCCATCCCTCTGTAGTTTGGTTTGACTGCTTTTCCCCCTCCCCACAGAGAGCCTTTCTTTGCTGTTTCGTTTTGTATCCCTCAGTTGCCGTCAGACTCCCTTTATCACCCAGCGCTTCCCTCGTTTCAGCCCAAAGGAGCGCAGGGTGAGAAGATGCCTCCCTGATGTGGAGATGCACGGGATGCATGAGCAGTTCTCAGAAAGGTCTCTGGTGTGAAAGCTCCCTCTTTTGAAGAGCCTTGCGCTGGATGTAACTTCAAATTTAGTTTCGAAAGCCGTGTGGGCTTTGGGAACTCTCCCTGATGTCTGAACAAGAATATTGCTAGACTTTTTATACTAAAGGCACTTTAATTAAACTCCCATCATGAAAACAATTAGACCAAATTTGCTGTACTTAACTAGTCAATAATTTAGTAGTTGGATCTCATTAATAGTCTTCTCCCCGTGACTGCGTTGTAGTGATGTGGCATTGCCAGCTGTGTGCTACAGAAATCAATCAGAGATCAATATTTTCCTTCAGCCTTCTTTTTTGTCTCCTACGCTGGTGAAACTGCAAAATAAATAAATAAATAAGTCCCAGCCAGAGCAGCCGAGTTCAGTGGTGGATTTGTACTGCTGACGTCCATCCTGTGGTTGAGGGGAAACTTCTCACCTTCTCCAGCTCCTTCATTTGAACGCCACGCGTTTGTCTGATTACTGCGCTGCCCGAACCGGTGAACGGCCCTGGCCCGCTGCGGGCGTTGCCGGTGCCGGGTTCGCCTGCGTGCTGCGAGGAGTGGGGAGCGCTCTCCTCGCTGCCACCGCTGCCTGGCTTGGGTGGGATGATGTCCTGAGGGCTCTATAAAACCGTGCAGGCGCAGTTCAGTGTTCCTGCGGCTGGCGTTCACGGGGCTGGGGCAGCTGTCGTGTCCCCTCCAGGCCTCTCTTGGTGTTGCTGCTCTGTGGGCTTCTGCAGTCAGCGCATGGCTTTCCTGCAGCGGCGTGCGGCTGGACCTTCAGCAGTGCTGGCCGGGGGAGATCTTCCTTACACACCTCTCGTTACGCTGCTGTTCCTGTGTCTCCTTACATTTGCCGTTGAGATTGTCATACAAAATATACGAATGTAACAGATCACTTCCGTACTTGCGTATCCGGTGCTCGCTTTGCGAGGCAGAGTTTACACTTGGTGTTTGCTGAGTGGACAGAGCAATAAAAGGCTGTTATGTTCCTGTTTCTTAGGACAGACTTCACACAAAAAGGCAGAATATCCGTTACGGGGGCAGGTTTGCTCAACTATGTGTTGGAAGCTTTTGCTCAATCATTTTTAAAACAAGGTGTGCAGAAGGTAAGTAATTTATTGCTTGAATTTCTTCCTCGAATCATACTGTAAATTTTTTCAAATCACCAGATCACCTGGGCTCCAAATTGAATTGGTGTTTTAAGTCTGGATTCTTTACGTCTTTTAACTGTTGAAAAAATATTTGACCTTTTCTTTTGTCTACAGAGAATAAGCAGAACAAAAATGGATTTAGTTTTATTATGGTAATAGTTTTATTTCAAATACATTTTAAAACGCTGCATGTATGACTGTATCAGTTTCTGTGATTCATTCTTATTCCTGATTTCCCCCAGGCACTGAAACAGTTCTTCTTCCTAATGTCTCATTGTACCAGCTAATGCTGTAATAATAATTTGCAGTTCCATAGCACCTTTACACTGAAACAGTCAAAAGTAGTCAACATGAATTTATATCATGTCCCACATTTTTATCCAGTGACATTAGATTATTTTGGCAGCTTGATGTATTTACAATAGCCGCAGTCAATCTCCCCGTAGCAGTTCTGCATACTTCAATAGTTCTGTCTTTCAGTAAGAATTATGAAAGAGAATAAAAGCTATCCAGCGATCCAGCAGTGTCCCGAGGGAGTGCGTGTTCAAAGGCTTTTCGTTTCTGGGAGTCATGTCATATTGATAAACTGGGTTTAACAGCAACGTCTCCTGAAACGCTCATCGGGAAATGAAGTTTCTTGGAAGTTTTGTTCTCTAGAAGTTTGTGCCTTGAAGAGATTTGGGGGTTCAGGTTGTGCAGTGCAGACTGTTTTAAATTTCCTCCTGCTGAAAAAGGAGCAAAAGCTCTGGAAGGAATATTTAATTAAACTTTTTAATGAGAAAGTAAGAGGGAGTTTTTGCCCTTTTTTTTTTTCTTTTTGTCCTTTTCCCTGCTCGCTGCAGTTTGTATCTTGTTTCAGATGAATGAAAGCGTATACATGTGCCTGAAAACATGGCATTTTCATGGCTGAGCTCATCAGTCCTATGTACTACAAGACTATAGTGAACCTACATTTACCATTATTTATAATTTTTTAGTTATCTAATGGAGAAATTTGTTTTTCAGATGACCTTAGATGCCTGCAGTTCAGATCATGCCTTAAGTCGTTCTTGCAACTACTCACGGAGACTGATTGGATAATACTGTTGAATTTTGGGGGTTTTGTGTGTGTTTTGGGTGTTGTTTTTGTTTACAAGTGGCCTTAGCAAGGTCCTGTCTTTCTCCTGCTGAAGCTGGTGGGTGCTGGAGCGTGGAGCCTGGGCAGTGCCCGCCGTCCCTTCGGACACTCCTCTCCGGCACGCAGGGGCCCACAGCCCCAACCTCTCCTTCGTGCTTCAGAAGCCGATTTTGGAATCTGTGCCCCAAGAGCTGTGGACAGAGAAGTATTTCAAACAGCATGACTGTTTATTCATTTGCTTATTCTTGATAACAGAAGATCTTTCTGTTGTGGCTTTAAAAGCAAGAAAGAGACAGAAGTAGACAGCTCTGCTAGTGTAAGCAATGACCGTGAGCCATGAAGTGCGTCTTGCCGGTTTATGACAGCGCAGGGCTGGCAGATAACACAAACTAGCTCACAGTATCTCTACAGTGCTGCATTAGAAATCCTTTAGCAATTTTGGCTGTGTCTGCAGATCTGTGAGAGAGAAATACAAGCGCACCAGCTCTGGTATGAACGGACAGTCCTGCCTGGTTTCCCCCGCTGCCCACCCACCCATCTCCCCAGGGCAGCAGCTGTGTCCCCGCTCGGTTTCTCCGACGCTGTTAGATAGGGCTCCTTTTCTGGCTTGGTCACAGAGTAGTTCTGAGGCATGTTTTACCCAGACGTAATCAATGGCAGTACAGAGGTGATGATTAAAGTTTTAAAGTGTATGTTAAATGAATGACCACGCTTGATAAATGTTCTCTGAGCTCCCATTTCCTTCTTCCAGTACCTGCTCTGCGTCCTTCCTAACGGCCTGGCCAAAACGGCATTGCTTTTCTTGCCCCTGCCGTAACTGGCTGGAGTAGGTAGTGATGTTACCTTCAAAGCCAAGCCGTGATTCCTGCTTTATCTCCTGGGTCGCAGCAGCAGTGCACTTCTCCATCCGTCTCTTCGGAGAGGCTCGGATGAGATAAGGGCGTCAGGAAACAGCGAGAAGCAGCCGTGGGAGGGGCAGAGGAGATGGAGACGGGGATGAGCTACATGAGCAGGAGAAAATAAAATACTGTGTGAATATGAAATTTTGTGAATGACTACAGTAAGGCTCATGTATTCACACAATCAGTATTAAACATCTTTCTTTTACAGAAGGAGAGGGAAGAGTTGCTATTCATGGACACCAAAGGCACTGATGTTTTTAATCATTATCTTTGTAACTGAGATATGAAACCTATTCTGTGGGTAGGGGGTTTTTATTGCCTAAGAGAATGACAGTGACGTTTTTTGTCTCCTCATATTTGTTGCATTTCTCTTATTTTACTCCAACTCTGAACAAAAATATAGGAGGTGAAGTTCTCCTGCCCTGCATTTGTTTGTAGAAGTCATAGTGCATTTGGATGGAAATTACAGCATTTATGATTTTCTTTTTTTTTCTTACCTGTTCGGAAAAAGTATTAATGAACAAAGCTCACCCACATCATTGCCAATACAGCTTTCCTCCTGAATAATCCAAAGTCTGAGCAGATCTGCTGGTAAATCCCAGCTGCCTGTGGAGAGGGGAAGGGTCCACATTCCGTAGTCTGCAGGCACAGTCTGGGAGAGGTTCCAGCCCGGGAGGGGTAGTGGTGGCCCCTGAAATCTGCCTTTGTGTGTGTGAGTGTTTAAAGTTTGTTTAAAAAGTGACCTAATTAGTTCATGCTTGTCTAAGTGGTGATGATCTCTGTCGGTGTGAAGCAGTACGGATGACAAAGTCATTGCGTGGCCTTAAAATCACTCAAAAAGGAGCACTTGTAGCAGGAAATCTTAGTTACGTTGGTAGATGTTTTATCAGCTGCCTCTTAAATATTGCAACATTTCTGTCATTTTCACTTCTTCGTTTCTTTTTTAGATTCCTTCTGCTTTACTTGAATATGTAAGGAGATGGAAATTAAAGGGTGTGATGCAGTGTTTGTTAAATGATGGAGCTGAGCTCCAATAACAAATATTTAACTGAAAAATGTTTTGTCATGGTTACAAAAAGAGTGAAAGGTATTAGGCACTCTTTTCAGAGACAGCATGCAATTTTCTGCTAGTCTGTTCAAATGCTTTTGTGCTGGCACTGGAAATGAGGTGTGCACTGTGGTGTGCATTGCCTTCATCACATTTAAACAGGCCGTTTAGACTTCTCCTGTACTTAACCCCTCACTTAAACCCGAGTGCTTGGTGAAGCCGTGGATGCGTTGCATACCGACGCGTTCTCTCTGTCCCTCTCAGCAGGCCGTCCAGCCTGGCTCCTGGCAGACACTCCAGGCACAAACGCGGGCTGCTCGCAGCTCCGCGGTGCTGGGAGCTCCCACTGCCGTTTCGCGGTGTGCTCCTTGCCGTGCCGCCCCGCACAGTGGCGCTTGCTGGAGGAGTCACCCATGGATTCCAGCCCATTCCTGAACTGGGAATCTGCTGGGCTCCCATCCATTTGCGTCCTTTGGGGTGTTACACCGGTGAGGGTGGCAGCGTGCAGACACGTACGGCAGGGTAGCTTCTCGCAGGGCAGAGTGCCTCCACCTTTGAAAAGGAACACTGTGCTGCGGCGTGTCGGTGGGAGAAGCGCTGCAGCTGCAGCGGTGCAGAGTTGATGGGCAGGCCAGGTTTGCTCTGCATTTCAAGTGCAGCACTGCACTCTGAGCAGTGTAAATTTAGCTCCCTTAAGCCTGATCTCCTGGGGCTGAGATTTAAGTGTTTGAACTTTAGTTGAAAGGAATATATTGATTAGGCTTTGATTTAGTCGTTCCTTGCTGAAAAGGCACTGGGTAATGTCTTGTACCTGCCCTTTTGTATTTTATTCATTTAATGGAGTCCCTCCCATCCCTCAGCACATTTTGTTTAAAAGTCTGCAGTGCTATATAAGGAGCAGTGAAAGAAAAAGCAGTCGTCACACTGTGACCATAATTGATTCAATAAGTAACATTTTAAAATTCCCTGGGCAGACCTCTGAGCCTTCACCTCTGTCAATTAGCGCTTCATTCTGTAAGCAGTGGCATGTCTAATTTAGAGGGGTAGACTAAGGTAGTCAGTTTATTGCTTTCTACAAAGAACAGGCATGGAAGATGAACTGTTCTTTAGAGATGTAAAAGATCTTGTCCAATTTTTTTGAGAGATGGGAAAAGAAATTCTCTTGACCTATTAGTTAAAGTTAATTGTCTTTTTTTTCCTTGTCTCACAGTGACTCAAACTGAGAAATCCTTTTTCCTTTCTCTTGACAAACAGAGAGCACACTAGGGTAAGCCTTAGCCCCACACAGGTTCTAGCTAAGCTCTGAGCGTGCTTCAGTCCACAAGAGCTGACCAAATACTGGAGGCAGGGTTGGCAGATCATAAGTCGGGTACACAGGCAGAGCCCAAAAGTATGGGAGGAGGGGATGGTTTAGGTTTTCTTTTCTAAAGTGAGTGGTTTTCACTTTCACCAAATGTGAAGCTTCCTGTCTCTCACTTTGTACTGAATCTTGAACTGAAATTCATTTCAAAATAGCGAAGCACCTGGCTGCGGAGCAGTCTGTAGCCCTGATGTGGGAAAAGCCTGGGTTGAAGCTTCCCCCCGTTTTTTCGATGGCTGCCTGGCTGTGAGTATTCTGTGGCTGGCAGCTGCGCAGCAGTTGCTGGTGGGTGAGCGCCCAGGGCTCGTCTGCAGTGCACCCCAAACACCCAGGACCCCTGGGTTCAACCGGCGTTTTGCTTTATTAACAGCTCGTTGTTTGTGCTTCCTCCTCCCTTCGCAGGTCAGTCCCTGAGAAGAAATAGTCACCGTCCTCTGGTGGCATTATTTACTTAACCTCAGTGTTGCTTTCCCTCCTGATAGAAATGGCTGTGCTGGCTGCCACAGGGCGCTTGTGTCCGCGCACGCGCAGTACTTGCAGAGAACCCCAGTGATGGCATTGCCTTTTTAAAGGGGAGCGCGCCAAGGTGCAGGGTGAGGAGTGGCTTGGTCCACGCAAAGAAGTGGCAGACCTGGAATAAAATGTGTGACCTGAGCAAGCACCCTGGCTGCGCGCGGCCTTGCCGTGCAGGCTGCGGAGGGTCCTTTGTCCCCTCCGGGTCCCCGTGCACAGCCCGCGCCGCTGGGCTCCTCGCACCTCCTGGGCAGTGCGGAGCTGCGCCGAGGTGGCGACTCGGGGACCGTGCCGTGCCGTTTCTCTTAAGGCTTTCCTGGGGTGTTGCGGGGTTCCCTTTCTAACGTGAGAAATCCTTACGTTGTGTGAAAAACTGGTGTTTATTTGTACTTTTTTTCTAGGGTATTAAAATAATGGAAACACTTCTTCAGGAGCAGTGTGGGTGATCGTGCGCTTAATGAGCAGTTGTAAGTGCAACATCCGTCCACAGATAAGAAAAATTATTCAGAGTTTGTGATACCTACGGCATATTGTGCTCCTTGTAGTTATGCAAATAAATGTGGGGTTTTTGTCCATTATAAATAGCATGCAACTTCTGTAGCATCTTCAGGAAAAATAATGATCTGCTGCAGCGCTAGGCTTAATACTGTTCCAGAATTTCTGACCAGTGTGTTGGTTAGGATGTCTGTTCTATATTTCATCCTCTCCTCTCTGTTAGCGTACCATGAATGCGAGGATCCTAGTAAAATGGGACTTCGGTTCCAGCTAAGGATTTTTTACTCAAAAGTAGTGTCTTCAGGGGTTATCTGTGGAGGGAAGATTTGGTCAACTCTTAAATTAGCTTCAGAAATGGCAAATGGCTATTGATTACCTCCTAATAAATGTTCTTCTAAAACCTGTTTTCTCTGCTTTTGCAGGACAAAATGTATTTGCATAGAGTTTCCCTGGAGCTGCGTGTCTTCATTGCCATCGGAATTCCATGGCTGTTGTCTGAACTCTACGGGTACCGTTTTCTTGAGGAAAGAACATTCAATATGCACAGCTGGAAGAAAAGACCACAGACTGCAAATCTTTTGTAAAAGATTAAGGAATTGTACTACTTAAGGGAATGCTGATCATAAAAATCACAGAGGAACAAGCGCATGCTTGGAAACAGCACTTTCCTGTGACTGGTGCTATAATCTCTAGAGACTAAGAATTTGGTGAGGGAACATAGAGCAACAAAACCAAAATAGCCCTCGTTGGTATGAGGACCCCCTTGTCTAGTCTGCCAGTTGCTTTGTGTCGTGCCAAGGGCGGTGCAAGCACAGCCGGCGTGCTGTTCATTCCACAGCTTCCATCTGTGGGGTAGAGACTTCGTTCTGCATGAACAGAGCTGGGCTGGAGCAGCTCGTCCTGGTTTCGGCAGAGATGGAGTTAATTTTCCTCTCTATCAGATGTGTTTTGGATTTCCTTTGAGACCAAGGACACTGTGTGGCTTCCCAGGTTTCACTAAGGTGCAGGTGCAGCAGTCTGGGAGGGGTGTAGCTGCAACAGTGGACCCAGACTGGGCAAAGAGAGCGTTCCCTGCCTTAAATGTCACGCTCTGTATTTAAGTGAGGATTGGCTGGGGTCGAGGGGCATCAATCTCTCGCTTCTGTTGCTTCTGTGTGGTTTAATTTCTGTGACCGCTGCTCGGGACGGGCTGTACCGGTCATTGGGACAGCGGGTGGTGAGAAATCGTGCGTTGTTCATTTTGTGTGTTTTAGTGTCCTTATATTCTGTTGTTATTGTCATTTTTCTTTGCTATTCTAGTAAACTGTCTTCATCTCGCCCCATGAGTTTTTCTTTCTCCCTGGTTCTGCCCCCCATCCCGCTGGGGAGGGGGAGGGTGAGCGAGGGGCTCTGTGGTGACCAGGGCTAAGCCACCACACAGCCGTGTAGCGTCACTGTCCCCCGCTTGAGAGACGCGTGAGTTCAGTTTGGGTTGCTGGGCTGGACGTATTTAGCTCTCACACGCCTGCCAACATGATTGTTTTCAGCTGTACAGACATCCCTCCGTGCAAGTTTTGCGTGAATCTGAATTCTTCCAGAAAGTACTCCTCTCGTAGGGCTTCTGAGCAGCAGCAGCCTGGAGGGGAACTGATCAAGTGCAAGCTGAGTTCCTGACCAAGTGTCCCATACGCGTCTCCTCCTTGTTCCACGCGCCACATCAGGATAGTTTATTTAAAACTTCTCATTTAAAATTGAGATAAGCACGAGCTGGCTTTGATGCCCTCCCTGAGTTGGGGTAGTAGCACACTTTGTAAATAGCCCCACTAAAATCATTAAAACTGTTCTGGGTGGAGTTTTGAACCGCTTATGTGATTGCCCTAAAGCGAAACTATGGGCTTGGCGTTTTTCATGGTGGGTTGTTTTATTTTCTCACATGTGATGTAAACTCTCGTGGGCTCTTCCTTACGCTGCGCCTGAGTGCTGTGGTTCTGCCTGGTGCAGTGTTTAATGGTCTCAGCTCCCCTGTTCAGTGTTTAATGGTCTCAGCTCCCCTGTTCTGCAGCTGAATGGTCACCCTGAAAGTGCCCAGCCCCAGAGCTGCCGCGCAGCAGCTCTCCATCCGTGTGAGTCCGCGACCCTTGCGCGTGTGGCTGGTGCCGTACGTTTGCGCTACGGAAACGCGAGCCCCTGCCTTACGGTGAAAGAGAGCGCTGAGCACCCGGAGCAGGGAGGAGCTGAACATGCGAAAGTGAAACTTTACACAAAATCACCCCGCAAGAAAGGAGGCTGGATCGTGTGGACTGAGGAGTGGGGAGCGGACCTGGCCTGGGAGGAGGAACCAGCTCGGGGATGAGGAATCGGTGTGGCCGCAGCGCAGTTTGACGCGACAGTGACAAAACGCGCTGGCTGTGGGCTGGGTGCTACGGCTGCGCTGCTCGGAGCCGTTCTCCTGCTCCAAAGGCAGCTGGAAGTTTGCCCTCGCCAGACCTGTCGCTCATTTCCATCCCCACGAGCTGACAGCTCTGAGGACACACGTTAATTACATTCATGACAGTTTAGCTGTGATCTAAACCCATCACTTTCAAACTCGGTTCCCAGCTTTCAGGCTTGCCTTATTTTTTGCTGTGTTTATTTCTTGTTTTGTGAGCGCTGTTTCATGCTTGTCTCGCTAATGGGACAACATTTCAGTAGAGTGGCAAGATTTACAGCACTTATCTGCTTTAACGTTAATCAGCCGCCTATCTGGAGCGGTAAGGGGGCCTCGGGGGGAATGTTTGCAGCGGGAAGCGCGCTCACCCTCCAAGGAAAGGAGCCCCGAGGGGCCCCGCAGCCTGGCCCCGCCGCAGCATCGACTCCTGCTGAGAAGAGGCAAAATGCATGAGAGAACCGAAGAGAGCGTTTGGCACGGGCAGCGTGGGGCGGGGTGAGAGCCCGCGGTGGCAGCGGCATCGCCGAGAGCGGGGCAGGACGGAAGGGGCACGGTGTGGCGTGGTGCGCTCGCCTGCGGCACTGCGTCCGTACTCTGCACGACGCAGCACATGCTCAGGAGGGTGGGGGGGGCCGGGCACCCTCAGTGCATCCCAGAGCCGCCGGGTTTGGGTCAGACCTGCTGTGCCCCACTGCGCTCCGTCCGTCTGCTCCGGGCCGTCAGCTGCGGCCACTCCTGGCGCTGGGATTTTAAATTTTGTGCTCATTTGCTGTTTCTCAGTATCTTGCCTCCTGGTTGTTTATGCAGTCAAACTCTTTCTGCTGGAGCTTTGTTGTTTTTTTTTTTCAGGGAATAAAATCCTCACCTTGGCTACGGCTGGAAACCTGGTTTGGCTGAAAGCCTAAAGCAGCGGACGGCGGCAAGCAGGCGAGAGGCAGGTGCGGAGCGGAGGCCAATTAAACAGAACACTCACAAACCAGCCGGCGCTGTTACGCTGCGCTTTGCATCAGCTGGAGGAACAAAGTGTGCAGATGAACGCGCTTGGCGGGCCGGCACCGATCCTTTGTGCTCTTTAGAAATCCCGTTTTGAAAGTGCTGAATACGTGGTGGACGGTATTTTCTTACTAAGAAACAGTCCCATTACATTTTCAAAGGAAATAAAGAAAACCCGTGATTGGGTCCTTTCAAAGAGAACTAATTCTGTTTGCTGCTGCCATCGGTTAGGAGAGGGCATGAAGGGGCTGTGGCCGTGGGAGGTGGGACACGGCTCAGGGCAGAGCACTGAAAAAACTCCCATTTGCTGTTGCCTCGAAAACAGAAAGTGCTGTAAATGTTTCTGACATTTGAGGGGACATCGCTGTAATCTTAGGTCACTAACACGTCTTTGGCGGAAGGGACAGGACATTTCCACTGCTGTTTTTTTTTAACTGCCAGATGCCGGTCGTGTGAAACATAAATGGTTCCAAATGTCAGGAACCGGCTCTGCTTTGTGCAGGAATCAAATGTTTTGTTCTTTAGGCACAGGCGCAGAGCTGCCGGCTCTCGCCGCCTCGAGCCGGGGTGCTGCTGGCTGCGGTGAGCGGGCAGGCAGCGGGAATCGCCGTCCCTGCCTGGGCGGCTCTGGCCGCACGCCGCTGCTGCGTAAGGGGAGGCTTGCACGAGCGTTCATGGACCCGAGGGCTCTGGTGGGATTTCTAGGAACACGGGTTGGCGTTCTGTGTGGGAGGGCGACACGTGGGAACCCGCCGGGTGCTGCTGGGCTGCCCCTCCTGGGCCAGGAGCCTGAGGAGCATCCCCTCCTCCTCCTCTGCCTCCTGCTACTCTTCCTCCTGCTTTCAGGTGTCGTCCCCCCCCCAACTTTCTCCACTCCTGTCCTGGCCCTTGCTCACGGTTGCTGCCCACAAACCTGTTCTGGTGGCACATTCTCCGATTTCTCTGTCAAAGTCCCTCACATGCACTTACTTTTGCTTCGGTTCTCATCTGTTCTAAACCTCAGCGCGTCTCCAGCCAGAGGCGCAGCCCGGGCTCCCGCTGGCAGTCTTGGGCTCTTTCAAACGACGCCGAGGCCGATAAGGTGCCAGGGTTGTACGCGCTTTTCTCTGAAAGACCTTGCGATCCAACCGCTCTGCCTTGATTGATTCCTTCTCATTATCAGCCCTGAATTATTTGCAGAGGTAAACGACAAGGCTTTATTTTCTCATAGAGCTTTATCATTTTACAAAATGCATCCAACAAGGTTGCTAATGGAAAAGCTTTTAACCTCCGCAGGCACGGGGTGATCCTTGTCCGTGTGGGTGAGCGTTGATGTGTGGAGCTGACAAACGCCGCGGGCTGCGGAACAACCCCGCTTCCACCCGCGTGCCCTCCCTCTGGCTGCTGGAAAGCTAACAGGCAGCCCAAGGTGACTGGCGCAGCAGTGGGGATAAATGGTTTGCTTCCAAAATTAAAGGGAATAGAAAGGACGAATCTCTTCCCCTGCTTCAGGGGCAGGGGCGCTTAATCCTCGTGCCCTGGCTTCACCAACGGGTTTGCAGGTGCCCGGGGGGCTGGAAGGATGGTGCTGGTTGTGCTCCATGGCAAGATGAAAAATGGATGGATTCCCGTGGACACAGGAGTAAATATCACTGCAGAGCGCACGCGCGCGAATTGCCTGGGCTGGTCAGCCTCTCCCCGAGCTCTCCGTGAGCTGCGCTGCCCCACGTACCCCATCAGCCTGGTTGGGGACACGGCCCCGCAGCACCCAGCTCGTGTTCGCCCTCGGCACCGACCCACCATGCCGCCGGTAACGCCGCACCAGGTCATCTCCCGGCTGCAGAACGGCCTCTGCGGCAGCCCAGCGGTGGGCCTTTCTAAAGCTGAACCAACGCTCCCCCTGATTTGTGTCTTTACGTGACACCGGGGTTGTTAAACGTGCTCCCGTACCGGCTGCGCCTGGCAGGACGCCCGTGGGTGCTGGAGCGCAGAAATCCCGCCAGCTCCCAGCGCAATCCCAGCAAGGCGGCCGTGCGTCGCAGCCTCACGCTTGCTGCGAGCCCAAGCCCCGGCACAAGCGGGGGGCTGAACGGCCCAGCTCATTTTTTCCTGGGGCCAAACGGAGCCGTAGCGCAGGGTCGGGTGGGAAACGGTTCCCTCGCAGCCGGACAGCGCCGGGAGCGGCATGGCGAGGCAGTGCCGTGCCCTAACGCCTCGCACCTTGTTCCCGTGGGTGTTTCTCACTTTCACAGCCTGCAGCCTCTGCTCCGTGCGGGTGCGGGGGCTCAGGGCGGTGCTGACGGCAGCGGCACCTGCGAGCCTGGCCCTGTGCCCGCCCACCGCCGTCATTTAGCCCCCTCGAGGGGGGGGGTCGCTGTTGGCCAACGGGGAGCGGGTGCCCCTGCCCCTCCCTGGGGCCGGTCCCACCCGGGAGGGTGCTGCTGTGGGGCTCCCGGCGCCGCCCCAGGTAGGAGACTGCTTTCGGGGTGGCCAAGTTTTGTGGGGGGCTGTGCTAGCGAGGGGTCCTCACCCGAGCCTGGAGGGACGGTGGCAATGGAGGTGACACCCGTTGGGGCTGGAAGGGCTGTGCCCCCTCCCTGTCCTGCGGAAGGGAGCAGGAATGGAAGAGCCGTGCGGCGTTACGGCTGGGGCCCCGGGGTGCGGGTGGCCGCGAGCTGGGGTGCGGGGCCCCGGGGTGCGGGTGGACGCGAGCTGGGGTCGGCGCCGACCCGGGGCAGCTGCTGGCTCCCTGCGCTGGGGTCAGCTGGGCGCGGGCTGTGAAAGCCCCTTATTTAGGGACAATTTGTGGCTGCTATGACCCCAGCAAAATACGTGTGTCCCCCCAGCACGTACCTGCTGATGTGTGTTACAAAGGAAGGGTTACCCTGGAGGTGAGAGAACCTGAACAGCCTAAGTCCTCTTTAAACTGAAGGTGACTTCCACCAGCTTTCTGTGCGAGGTTTATCAGCAAGCTTTCACTTCCTTCCCCCTGTTTAGTTTTTGCTGCCTTAATAATTTTGAAAGGAGTTTTACGATGTTTAAAACTGGTAAGATAAAAACTGTTGCATAAAGGCCGTCGAGGCTTTGAGTCAGCGCACTATAAATAAAACAAAATCCTGGAATAAATCTCATTAACAAGGTTACACAATATATTTTAATTTGAGAGCCCCACGAGTTCCCCTCTACCTGCCAAGGGTGCGGCCGCAGCTGCTGTTCTCTGTGGGAAATGGGGGGACGCGCGGCTGCCCCTCGCTATGAGGAAATGTCAAGTAAGGCAGAGCAGTAATTAATAATAACCCAGCGTGATCAGAGCTCCGCTGCCAGGAGAGGAGCGTGTTTAAACACCAGTGAGTTCTTCTGCTGCACCAGCCGAGGCTGAGCCGCCGGGAGAGCGCCAGGGTTGTGTTCAAAAGCACAGCAGCAAATTGCTAACAACTGCTACTTAAAAACCAAAGTGGATGTTATTTTTTTCTTCAGCATTTGACTTAATGTAGTGTTTTTGTCTCTGCTATGTTACATAAACCCCTACCAGCAGTTTCTCTTGTTTTACAAAGCGGAGGAAGCAGGGCCACAGACACAGATGCTGCGAGCTCTCGGAGAAGGGGTCTGGGGATGTTTGGGGATGTTTGACGGGGGGTTTCTGAGGGTGGGAGCCACCAACCACTGAAGTGCCTGCGTTGTGCCCAGTCCCTGTGTACAGCATGCGGCCCCCAGCCCTGTCCTCTGCTGCCCAAAGACCTTTCCCCCCCATGTCCCGGCCCAGGCTGCTCGGGGTGCCGGAGCCGGCAGCTCCGTCAGGCTCCCCGCGGTCTCGGCACCCGGTGCAGGACGGTTTCTCACAGCGACCAAAGCGAGCCCACTCCTGTGGGATGGCGGGGGGTGGCTGTGCCTGGGAGCGTTGTGGGGGTTAAGCCTCCCAGGATGCGGTGTGTAGCGTGCGATGGGATGCTCCGGGATTGGGAAGGGCTCCCCGAGCATGTCAGCAGCCGCGTGTTGTGATTTAAGACAGCCCCCATTTTTCACCCACAGCATGAACCCGTCCCCGCCGGTGTTCAGCTCTCTGCAAGGAGCAGCAAGTATCTGGGAAATTCCACAGTGTACAGTGACCTACTTTACATGGGTTTTTTAAAGTACTGGGAAAACTGCCAAAAAGTTATGTCTTAATTTTTCTGAGGCTGGCCCATCAGCTGCTGCTCTCCTCCCAAGGCGGTGGGCGCTGAGTCCGCAGCCGGAGCCCGGCCTCCCCGGCGGGTGCGGAGCTGCGCCGGCTCGTCGCGGCGGGGTGCTGCCGAGGGCGTGCTGGGTGAGGAGCTGCAGCTCTGAAACTCATCCCTGCTTCCCGAAGTGCTCCAGCCTGGGCTTGCTGAGAGCCGGATACCGGAATATTGGGTCAGTTTTTCTAAGAGGAGGTGGATTTACAGGAACACACTTTTAATATTTAAATTATCCTGCTTTTGAAATTGGCTGAAAAACACCCAGGAGCAAACACGGAATGGATTGGTTTTCCTCTGTAAGACCAGCTTGGTGCATCGCTGGAAGGGACGCGCTCCCAGGGTGGGCGAGTGTTGTCGCCAGAGTCCGTTGCTTTATAATGAGCGCGTATGGCAGAGAGCTGTGAGGAAAGGCAGCGCGGGAGCCCCTGGCTCATCCCAAGGGAACTGTTTGCGGAAAGGCTCCAGCCTGTTGTACCTGCAGTGGCCTCCGTTGTGGCGGGCATGAGCCTGAGCGGAGACGGACTTCTCTGTGGTCTCAGATGGTGACTCTTAAAATATGGGAACTACTTTAATGAGGATGAGATCTCCTTATATATATACATTTATAAAATATTTTCATTTTCTCCCCTCTCTGTGCCTAGCAGTCACTGCCTGCTTGTAGCTTTGTCAGGCTCACGGGGACGCTGAGGTTCTCTGTATGCCTGGTGCCATTCCATCAGGTTTGGTGGGAAGGGCCAGAAGAGATGCTCCAGTGCTTTACAACATGGAAATGCTGATATGATTCCTTCCCCCCCAATTCTGGTGGAGACCGAACACCCCCTGCACCCCCAGAGCACAGCAGCCTTGGCTCTGCGGAGCCTTACCAGGTCTTCCACTCACTGGTTTTAAACCAACTGCTGGTGACAGGAGCCCCAGCTCTCAGCTAACGGCTCATCAAGGTCTCTGTGGGTGCCTGGGTGCCGGCACCCTCTGGGTGAGGGGATGCGGCAGCGG
>WHYT01013430.1:244750-267186 GCA_009806455.1 Tetrax tetrax | reverse complement strand
ATCCTGCTTTTGAAATTGGCTGAAAAACACCCAGGAGCAAACACGGAATGGATTGGTTTTCCTCTGTAAGACCAGCTTGGTGCATCGCTGGAAGGGACGCGCTCCCAGGGTGGGCGAGTGTTGTCGCCAGAGTCCGTTGCTTTATAATGAGCGCGTATGGCAGAGAGCTGTGAGGAAAGGCAGCGCGGGAGCCCCTGGCTCATCCCAAGGGAACTGTTTGCGGAAAGGCTCCAGCCTGTTGTACCTGCAGTGGCCTCCGTTGTGGCGGGCATGAGCCTGAGCGGAGACGGACTTCTCTGTGGTCTCAGATGGTGACTCTTAAAATATGGGAACTACTTTAATGAGGATGAGATCTCCTTATATATATACATTTATAAAATATTTTCATTTTCTCCCCTCTCTGTGCCTAGCAGTCACTGCCTGCTTGTAGCTTTGTCAGGCTCACGGGGACGCTGAGGTTCTCTGTATGCCTGGTGCCATTCCATCAGGTTTGGTGGGAAGGGCCAGAAGAGATGCTCCAGTGCTTTACAACATGGAAATGCTGATATGATTCCTTCCCCCCCAATTCTGGTGGAGACCGAACACCCCCTGCACCCCCAGAGCACAGCAGCCTTGGCTCTGCGGAGCCTTACCAGGTCTTCCACTCACTGGTTTTAAACCAACTGCTGGTGACAGGAGCCCCAGCTCTCAGCTAACGGCTCATCAAGGTCTCTGTGGGTGCCTGGGTGCCGGCACCCTCTGGGTGAGGGGATGCGGCAGCGGCGCCCGCGGTTCGGCCCCCGAAGGGAAGGCAGCCGGAGGAGCTGGCTCTCGGCTCCCGCCTGCCGCTCCCCACGGCTCGCTGAAATCCCTCTGACTGTTTTGAAGGAGAAATAAGTTGGGCTCATCGGCCTAATTTTTTTCCTAGGTGCGCTTCGTTATTTGGCTTTAAAAGGAAGGAGAAGAGTTACAGTGAACATTGCAATTAATCCGAGCTGTTTTCCGTAGCTGCCTTTGAATCCCGCTGGAAACACCGCTGAGCGGCAGGCAGAGGCTGGGCGCTGCGGTTCCGATGAGGGGCTGCTCGAGCTCGGGGGCCGCGGGGAGCTTACACAGCGCCCGCGGTGCTTCGGGTGCCTCGGCCTGACGGGGACGGCGAGCGGGCCGGCGCTCGCCTGGAATACGCGGGTTATTAGCTGCACTTCTCGGTGTTTCTGCAAGGCGTAATTTAAAACCAATTTTTCTGAATTGCACCATCTGGAGGATGAAAAAAATCAATAGTGTATTTACACGCTGTTGGGTGGCTCTCCTACCACGACGGCGTCGGTGGCTGCAGCTCCCGTCGCCCCGCCGTTTCCAGATCTCGGGCCCAGCCGAGGCTGTCTGGTGGGGGCACGAGGCTGGGGTCTCTCTCGGGACGGGCGCGCAGGAGCGGTGACGTCCTCGGCGGGGGGCGCGGGACACGCTCTGCTGCGGCCTCTCTCCTCACGCTGGCGGGTGTTTCTCAGCAGGACGGCAGCTCGTTTGGCAGCGCAGCAACTCGCGGGCTGTAACAGGGAATTGCTCTGTCACGTCCCAAAGCGGTTCCACCGTCCTGCCCGAACTGGGATTGCTGGGGTGGTTTCCGGGTGAAAGGATGTAGACTAGACATCCTGGGTGCCGCTCGTGCCAGCACTCAGCTCGGCTGCGCAGGAGGAAAGCAACTTACTGGAGGCATCAGGAAAAGAAGAGGAGGGGGAAAAGGTTGTTTAAAGCCACAATCTTCCCTCCTGAGTGGGGGCGGGCATCGCTGGGTTGACCCTTGGAAGCGGGACAGCCGTCCTGGTGAGGGCTCAGCAATGGATGTTCAAAAACGGAGCAGAAATGAGGGCTGTGAGTGAGCACGAGCCAGCGCTGGGCTTGGTTGCTCCAGTTTGGTGCTCAGAGAGTCCCTGAGCATCAGGGTCTGTGTTCTCCAGTTGTACAGACAATTACTTACCCCTTCTCAGCTCACGGTGTGAAACGACTGACTAACGCCGTGGCAGTGCTCTGGGTGCAGCAGTGCTCTGGTGCAGCAGTGCCGCTCAGTGCTTTTTTTTCTGGACAAATGAGGTTCAGGACCGTCCTCCTCCGCTCACATTGGTAGGAAGAAGGAGCACTTCTCGCTTAATGAAATGAGGCCAAACCCCGGTGATGTTAGTTGCTGGAGACAGGGCGAAGTCTCGATTTGATGGTGATGGAGAGCACTTGTACATGGGTTTTCTCACTTGAGAAATCAGGAGCCCGAGCAGCGGGGGTCTCGGATGCTGCTGGCAGCTCCCCGGCTGCCTGGGGGCTGTCGCCTTCCCCAGCTGGAGGGGGCGGCGGGATTTGCTGGATGATTTGAAACACGTTTTTCAGATGTGACCAGAACACCACCTTTGCGGCCATGTTTGGGATTTCAGTTTTGCTGGAACTGTAGATAAATGAAAGGTGAACAAAGGAAGGATTTGGAAAAGGCCAAATCCAGCTTTACCTTTCGCTGCCTCCCAGCACGGCATCTAATGCCCAGCTGGCAAACAGGTAAATATGAAACCTGCAGCCGTAATTATTGTTCCGAGAGCGAGTCTCTAAGCTGTTCAGTTGGTGGCGAATTGCACCTTAAAAGCAAGCCAGGACCAAATAGCTTATCGCTAAACTACCCCCCCGCGCCCAGTCTAAAAACCTCTGGTGCAGCCTCAGTAAATGTATTCATTTTTTTTTTTTTGGTGTGGTGCTCACATAAACATCTTATACGGTGTTCTGTGCTGCTAGTGAGAAGCAGGAAAATGCAGCTGTTTCCTTGGCAAGCAGATTCCTTCCTCTGGTTAAAAGAAATAAAATGCAGATTTATTGATAAGCTATTCCTGCACGGCCTGGGTCAGTGAGCTTCATGCTGACTTTTTGCGTTGCCCCCCAGCCCCCTCCAGCTCCGTGTCGAGCATCCGCAGGTGTCACCGGGCCAGGGCGCGGGGTTCGCAGACCAGAGCAGCTTTTCTGCTCCGGGTGCATGGCAATGATGAAAGCAGTTGAGACCCCAGTGAGAACCAGCTGCTCTGTGCTGGGCTCCTCGGCGGCACGGCGGGCACAGCTGAGTCTGGTCCCTGCGATGGGGAACGCTGACCTCGCTGGTGCCGTGCTGCCTGCAGGGTGAGCCGCACGAAGGCGGCAGGCGGTGCCACCAAGAACAGATCCTTCCCCTTTTCCCTTGGCCGCAGGCAGAGACAAATCCGAGACCAAAGCTAACAGGAGACAAACAGATCCCAGAGGCGGATAACCCGGTAACGGGGCTGAAGGCAGGTTGGCAGGCAGGGGGTTTCCCCGTGCCGCTGTCCCACGCTCTTGCCTGGAGAAGCGCCTTTGCACGGCGGCATTGCTCCCGCTGGCTCCCATCTCAGGTGGGGCTGGTTCCGGATGACGCCGGCTCTGCCGGAAGGATGCTGCACTGCTGGTGCGCTGTGCCATGGAGCCGGGATGTCTTCTGTGATCCAGGAGCTATTCTCTCCAGGGGCAGGAGAAAATCCTGCTGTTCTCTGTAGGGCTTTTTTGCTGTTTCATCTTATGGCTCTTTGGCACATGTTGCTGCTTCAGACTGTAATGAACTCTATTTTGTTCTTTTTGGAATAATTCCCATCACTTTGAAATGATTACATTTTTTTCTTTATTGGAAGATTATTCTGCTTTTTAATATTGCTGTAACTGAGGGCCCAGAAGATCTGGAATTAAATAGCAATTCTTCTGTCTTCAGTTTTCCATTTTCCTCCCGTAAAATCCCCCGTTAATGAGCAGCGATCACAGCTCACCCTGTAAGAGCAGGGCTGCGAGCTGGGGTAGCGGGTGATCAGTCAAAATCCCATTTAGCATGCAATTTCGGAGCGCTGAAGTGCGTGAGCGAGGAACGCGGATGGGATAAATGCTCTTTGTTTCGCTGGCAGGAAAGCGTCCCCGGGAACGAGCAGCCCGGTCTGCTCTGTGCCGGCTGGCGAGGGGCCGATTGAATGCCATCGGCCAGGTTAATGCGGAGCCCTCCTGCAATTACCGGGAAAGAGCAGAATATTATTTCCTTGTGCCTTGCTTTTGTGGTGTGGAAGAAAGATTTATGTTTCAAATGATATTTTAATTCCTGCAAGTCGTCTCTTGAAAAAGACCCTTTAAATTTAGCGCAGGCTGGAAAAGCACAATTCTTGAGGTCGTTCTCAAAGTAAGGCGCTTCCCCCCCCCCCATGGAGCGATACCTAAAGAAGCCATTAATATTCATTACAGAATAAGCTGGAATGAAATCTGGGTGGGCTCTCTGACCAGAGCGGTCAGCCTGCGTAGCTCAGGGAGCAGGGCTGGGGCAGCTGGTGGCCGTATGGGTTTGGGGTTTTTCGTTCTTGGTTTTACGGCTGTTCAAAATCTAACTAATCTTAAAATGGGAATAATCCCTGCCTTCGACTCTCAGCTGCGATAAAATAGTATAAGCACAGCCTAAGGGCAGTCTGGGCTTGGCACAAGCAAGGATTTGCTGCGTGGGGCTGGTCGTGGCCAGGAAAGTGGGTACGGAGCCGGGAAGGGGGGAGGCGTTGCGTAAAGTCCTGTTTCTGGTCACCTCCAGTTCACGTGTGCTTCCGAAAAAGGGTCTGAAACGGGGTCAGACCTGGTACTTTGGCATACTTTTAAACGCTGAATTTAAGTGAAATTTTGAAAACCTTAGATCAATCAAAATGTCATCTTTCTGTGCTGAATGTCTGTCGTGTGTTAAAAATAACAAACATGGAAATTGGAAACTAATACCAAAAGCCTTGTTTTGACACTTCTGTCAGTGTTTAGCGAAACGTTGTCAGGTTGTTGTTTAAAAGCAGTTTTAATGCAGTAGCACTTTCAGAGGAAAGTCAGTTTGGTGGAAGCTGCTCTCCTGTAGCCGGGCTGGCGCGGGGCGAGGAGCGCCTTTTGGGGCGTGGGGGATGCTGGGCGCCCGCAGCCGCGGCCCCTTCGGCCCCACCGGAGCAAGCAGGGAGCGCGTTTCCTGTGGAGATGGAACAAAAGCAGTCGGTGACTTCTTATGCCCGTTAAGTGAACACAAGTACCGATTGGAACCTATCTACAGAAATGAAAGCAGGTTTGTTTTTTGGCTGCTTCCGTGGCTCTCAGTTGATGACGCCGTTGCGGACTGAACGCGGGGTTCAGTACGTCAGAGCCCCGACCCTGCGCTCCCGAGCTGCTGCTGGCCGCTTAGGTCAGCGTCTCCGCTCCGGGAAGGGCTGTGCCCGTCGGCTGGGTGACCTGAGATGTTTCTGAACCAGCTTCCCTGCTCTCTGCCTGCTGCTGGGCTGCTTGCAGCACTGAGCCATCGATCGCATCCGCAATCAGAACTGTGTGCACCAAGCAAGGGTTGAACTTGAGGTTTTGCTCTCTTGGCGTTCTGCAAGCCTCGTGACCCAGGGGCAGTTTTGGGGTTTTTGTTCTTCAGTGAAAGAATGTGAAGGACTTAAGAGAACTGATTCTCTCTAAAAATTATTTTTCAAGCAGTTGAACTTACAAAATCTCTTTAATGTTTGAGTAGCTGGTGGGTCATGTTTTATGTTCTGAAGTGCGATATCCACCTAGGCGACTTTCAAATGAATGTGGCAGCGTGGAAATTTCAAGAGTATCTTGTAGAGCTTTACTAATTTTAATGGTATTGGGCCTGAGAGCTGTAACGTGCAGCAGTGATGAATATAAAATCAGTGATGCCGCTTGCTGCGGTGTGGCTGCTGCGTCTTCCGTGGGCAGCGGTCCCTACCATGGCACGATTGGCGGCAGTGAGGTTTCTCTGATGCAGGTGCCATAAAACACACCTTTAATTAGCGACACAATCAGTTCTGCTGATGTTCACAGTACACCGTACAGTTCATTGAATGCTTCATGAATATTTATGCGGTAGTCCACAAACTGGAGTATAAACCAGCTTCTGCTGGGGTCCGTTACACCATCTACCATAAACCTCTGCCACTTTGCAGAGTGCTCTGAAAAATACCTTTTGGCTTGAAGAGCTGCAGCTTCTGTTCTTCCATTTTGGGTGAATTTGGGTTTGTGGATACACCTGGACGTTGTCAGTCATTTTGAGATATCAGGATAACAGTCTGCCTTAGCACAAAGCAGCTGAATAAAGCCGTGATGGTCTTTCAGTTTGAGAGCACGCCTCTCGCCCTGCAGCACAAGCTTTTCTCTGGCAGCGTGATGTGGGCTGCTTGCTGCTCTCAGCAAGAGAACCGACGCAAAGAGCAGCCTGGAAGCTCTGGGGGTCAATAGCAGGGCTTCGACGAGGATCCGCTGGGAGATGCGAATGCGGCTTGGAGCCCTCGGGCGGCAGGTTGGGAAGGCTGGTTCCCATCGAGCTTCGTGCGTGAAGCAGGTCAGAACGGGACGAGGTGACAGCTACAGCTGGGTTGTGCAGCAGAAGGCCAGACAAGGTCACCGGGAGGGAGAAGAGCTGTTCTTGAGACAGCGCAGAGGCTGTGAGAGCGGGAACTGCCCAAAGGTTCCCTGGGCTATGGTAACTTTCCCAGGCAGAACCTCGTGCCGCGGCTATACGGTGACGGGCGATGCAGTGGCTTCCAGAGGAAAAAAATGTAGTGCGGGTCTCGGGGTGCAGACTCTGGAACAAGGCTGCTGTTCTTATAGAGCTCCTCACAGCTTTCAGGGTTTGTTTGGTTTGTTTTTTTTGAAAGTGGCAACGTAGACCTGGTCACACAGGTAAGCTACGCGTGAGATGCATGCGGTGAAACTCAGGCAGACCCCACTTGATGTAGCACCCCGCACAGGACCACAGGACCCAGCCTTGGCTGTCAGTGCTGCATCCTCTCCTCCTGGAGGTGGTTGGCATCCATTCAGCTGGAAGGCTTCTGCCCTTGGACACAATGGAATTGTAAACTGGAAGCCACTGAAGACTGAGGTTTTGAAGGGAATCAAATGTGTGCTCAGAAGACTGTGAGCTCCTAAACTCGTTAATGAACAGTGCCGGAGACCCCAGACTGGTCGTTTGGAAGGGAAGACAACGCGTCCTAAGGCACTACAGCTCCTTAGAGCACGATGTTTTTGAGGGGTTCTAGGAACAACATCGATGCTAAGCCAGCGACCTGTACTGCCGGTAAAGCCAGGAAGGGTGCGTGAGCTGGATCGCGACCCTGCTCCGAGGGCGGCTGGGCGTGGGCGGGCCAGGCTGCGCGACCCGGGCTGCTTCTCCTCACAGAGCAGAAACATTCAGTGTTTAAAAACCAACCAACCAACAAAAAATCAAACCCAAACTGCACGCCAGTGCTTCCAAAGGATAAAAAGCTATTTCCTTTATGAACAGAGAGGTCAGTAGGTGAAGCACCCTCAGGAAGCCAGCCTTGTTCGCAGCACCATGCTTTGAACAGGGGCTCAGCAGCAGCTGCTTCTCCCGCTGTCGCTCTCCTCCTCTCCCCCTCCCATTCATCCGTGCTGTGATTCGGGGTGAGGGAAGCGATGCTGCTTGCCACCAGCCCAGCAGCACAGCGTGCCTCCCTGGGGAGAGCGTCCTCCCTCCCCGTCGCCGCCGGGGCGAAAGATGCCACTGCAAAACGCCGTGGGGATGCGAAACGCCGCGTGGCGTTCTGGTGGCAAGGGTGCAGCGTTTGCCGGGTGAGCGGCCGAGGACCCGCACCTGGGTGGCAGAAGGTGGCCCCTCCACTTTCCCAGGGACCCTGGTGCCTCCTTGCCGCGAGGAGCTCGTTTTGGTGTGCATGCGGCGCCTGGTGCTGACGTGCTCATAAATAAATCCAGCTGGCGGCAGCAAAAGCTGGTACTCCCAGGGCTTCATCGTTATTTATGAGTCAGAGCCGGCAGGCGGGTGTTGTCGAAGCAGAGTGGTAGTAAACAGGATCTTACGGTCTCCGAGAAAACTGCTGACTTACAAAATGCAACACCTCCACCTCCCCAAAAAGGCATCGCTAATACGTTTATTTTCACGTTGTCATCTCTGTACGGTTACGGATGATAAATCACGGCAGCGTTCAGCTCCTGCAACATCACATTCAAACAGATGTACTCATCCACAGCTCGCGATTTTAATTATCCGCTCTGCCGAAGTTTGGTTCCTGGTGTTTTAACATGAACTGACATTTGTCTGAATGAGGTTTGGGTAGCCCAATAATTGGGTAAATAGTTATTTTTAACTCCGTCACTGTGGATATCGTTGGCATTTGTAACTACAAATCCGCACAGCGAAGAGCAGCCCTCACCTGGGTGTGCTGCCGCCTCGGATCCCTCTGCAGGGGAAGGCCTTGCCTTTCCCTCCGTGATGCGCGTCTGTCTGCGGCTGCTGTGATATTTGTTTAATTTCAGCTGTCACTGGTTACATAACGTTCACTCTCGCCTGCGGTTCTCAAGGTCAGGCTCAGGTTTTAGTTGAAGAAGCAGTGAGTGCCTGCGTGGGGAGCAGGGAGCTCGGGATGCGTGCTCGGTGGGATGTGGGCATCTCGGAATGCGGCTCGCTCGGGTGGGCTGCAGTTCTCTGCCTTGCGTGTCTTGGGAGGATCACGTCAGAGCTGGGATGTTTAAAAGCTTGT
This sequence comes from Tetrax tetrax, assembly GCA_009806455.1. NCBI lineage: Eukaryota > Metazoa > Chordata > Aves > Otidiformes > Otididae > Tetrax > Tetrax tetrax. The sequence goes on along the minus strand of WHYT01013430.1, from coordinate 258,658 downwards.
CTTAATTCCAGGATGTGATTAATTGATTTGTCTCTTTCAGTCAGTGTGCCTTTTTAATGTACATACATCTTTGTTTTACCTGCTCGCCGGTGTCGTGGACAGGACCATCCATTTCCTTTAAACACAGGGAAACAAAGGAGACCTGTGGTGGGGTTATTTGCCTTGGCAACATTTTAATTATAAAACTGGAGTGTGTTTGAATTTATTAGCACCGAGTCATCTTCTGTGAATTCTACCTGATGTTTTGAACTTCAGGATGGATTAAATCCATCCCTATTTTCCAGGCAATTCCTGCAATGTTTGGAAGGTGCTGTGGCACTGAAGGCTTTGGACACCAGAGCTCCCACATCATTCCCTGTGGTTCTCAATCCTGACTTAGTGGTCCTGTCCCTTTGCCTCCTGCACAGAGTCTTCCCAAAATTACAGTCAAGACTCGAGCAGGCTGAGTTACTCAGAGCAGTTTCTGGGAGGTTTCTGACCATCACAGCACAGGATGCTGTACCAGGCTTGAGAGACGGGAGGCACAAAATGGGTGGTTCTGGTCCTGGCTCCAAAATCTGGACAGGGCGGAAAGCTGGCTTGGGCAAGCTGGGCTGGTAGACTGGGCTCAACCGGGTACTGGCTGTACCCCTAAAAACCAGTTAATTATTAGAAGCGGTGAATACAGCTGTAGCAGGGCCTTTGGTTCTCCCCGTGCCCTCCTGCACCGGAGGGGTCTTGGTGGTGAGTGCTGGGGGAGACCCCGTCCCACCAAGCTCCGAGACTGCGGCACGTCCCCGGCGCTGGGGAGGAGGATTTCACGTTAGTCGTAACTGGCAGTGGGTACCTATAAGGTGTACAAGAGTCCATCCATCTGACAGCATCACTTATTTTTGCAGCTGCGCGGCTGCTGGCCGGCTCGCTGGGAGTGACTGACTGCCTAGCCTGAGGGAAAACAAGGATGGGGCTGTGTCCCACCCATCAGCCTGAGAGGAAGCCTGTGACAGATGGAACTGGAGTTATTTCCAGTGGCGAGCTCTTGCTTCCTCTGTGTAGGGAGCTTGCAAAACCTCTTGCCTTATGAACTGAGGTCCCCGTCACCAGAGCTGCTCTTTGCCTGCAGCAGCGGTGGGGCCCAGGCCCTGAAATGACTCAGTGGGAGAGTCGTGATCAGAGGCAGGGCCAGGTCTCCATCTTCACATCCATTTAAGGAGAAAAAATGGCATGTTTTAAATCTCTGAACTTCAAATAGCTTGGAAACTTGACAAAATGTATTGCTGCCACCTCTACTTTCCGACAGAGAATTCTGTTCTGTTATAGCTCACTGGATAGCTGTAAATACTTTGTACAGTATGGATTAATATTTGGAGTGAGGTACTGCCGGTGCTGGAGGGAGAGGAAGAGGAGCCACAGAAATGGAACATGAGATTAAATTTAGTAGAGTAGTCAAATTGCTGCTGATTGACTTCTTTTCTCAGATGCAAACTTGTAAACCACTTTTAATCTAAATAACATAGCAAATGAAAGCTGCAGCTTTTCGTATTTAATGTGCTGTTTCTGCGGCTCCTTGCTTTGGTCTTCCAGGAGGCTCCCACACCACGCCCAGGGAGGATGGGTCTATTATCTCCATCTTACGGATGGAAAAGTGAGGTGTGGGGAGGCAAGTGACTGGCACCAAATGCCTCATCCAGCGCAGGGACGGTGAGCTGGCATGGGAGTGAGAAACCAGCAACCCGCGTGTCCTCGGGCGATGTGACGTTCAGGTGGAATGGGTGATGTGACGTTCATGCTCACCCAGAGACTACTCTGCATGATGGACTTGTCCTGGTCCTCTCATCTCAGCCTGGACTGCTCTCCTCTGTCTTGTTACCATGCTCCAGGATTTGGGTGTTTTGAAACCTTTTTCCAAACACGGAGTACTGAACCCTTCCCCTTGCAGGCTTTTCCTCCTATATGTGAGCTGTGTAGGATGTGAAATAATCTGAAATCCTGTCAGAAAGGCAGCTTGGCAGGTGTGGTAACATCTGCAGGGCCTGAATGCCCCAACCTTCCATCGTTTCCCCTTAAGCAGTCAGACTGGAAGAAACCCTTTGTTCCCACGGTACAGACCTATCACCGACTCGTCTGCCTTCTATTCCCAGTGCTATGTGGCAAAGTTGGAAGTCACCTGAACATCTTCCCGTTCCCTTCTAGCTATAACTAGCTAGACACCTATGTAAATACCCTGGATGGGTATTTTTAATGTGTAATGGTCACCTGTTTGCCATTGAGGACATCTTGGTGAACGTGCCCATTGTTAGCAGCGAGAAGGTTAAGTCTGGGCTCACTAAAAACCCTTTTTTAAGCCTGTGCCTGTAAAGCAGAGGAAGATTTCTAAGTAATGTACTGCTTGAGCTCATTTTAGCCCTGAGCCTTTCTTAAGGCAAAGCCCATCAACTGCATTAGAAAGTATACATCCTGGTCATTATTGATGGGTTTTAGACTTCCCCGAGGAGATGTTTAACTAATAAGAAGGTTAACTGTGCATATACACTTGTCAGTCAAGCGAACAGTACTCTACAAAATCCTCCCAGAAAGGAGAATAAATAAAGGAAAAAAAAAACAGATGGAGCATGCAATTCCCCACACCCATAAGGCACAATTTCTTCTCTCACTGGATCATTCTGTTTCGTGTTCCATGGCTCCTACAAAAGAAACTGCTGCCGTTAGTATGACCTTAACTGCTTAATGCACCATGATATAGTCTGCATTATTTCTATGTAATAGTAATGTGAGAATAATTCTGAGTTTAACTTAAGCATATTCCTGTTTACATGTTATACATAACTGTGATATTGACGGGCAACTGGTCACCGTGTTTGCTAACCTGTAATCATGCATTTAATGATTTTCTAAACCAAAGAGGTTGCATCTCTTAACTACGACTGTAGCATACAGAAAATTAAGTTGAATGAGTTGCAATGAATGTCTTGACAGAAGTCTCTTGAGCTTAGTGTATACTAAAACATAAAACCAGTACAAATAAGGACTGCTGAAATTGCAGAATTCCTGCCCATACCCATACCTTCACTACTCTCAATTTTGAGCCATTTTCAAAATTGTTTTGAATTCTTCAGGTTTGACATCTCCCAGCCTTTAGGGATCTTGTCATGAGATGGAATGAGTGAGTCACAGAAAAAAGGCCTTTAGGCAGATCTCCTCACAGCCCAATTCTTCTTAATCTTTGAAACTGGAGGTTTACTGTTGCAGAAAGACCAGGGTAGATGGCACCCGCTGGCGCGCAGAGCTGCTCGAGCTGGTCCCCTGTGATACTCGCAGGGAACTGGGCTTTCCTGGGCGCAGACCTTCATTGTCCCGTGGCCGGGCAGAAGGGCCCTGGGGCCACTGCAATGAGGGCAGGCGCTGGCAGCACGTGCCGTGGGAGAGACCTGCGTAAGTAACTCAAACCCTGCCTTGGTCAATGATAAAATTTTCCTCATTGCACTGCAAGCCACTTCTGTTGCATCACTGGTACTCGGCTTGATGACCCTGGTTGAGCAGTGTTTCCGAGGCATGGGTCCATCCTCAAGGAATAACTGACCCTCCCTGCCCATGTGTAAAAAAATCCTTCTGAAGGTCTGTCCTAATCTCACCTCACAAGGAGGAAAACTTTTGAAGAGAATGGAAAAAATATCCTAGTCCCCATCCACGGTACAGGGTAGCTTTTACTCGTGCCAGGGTTTAGGGAGGCTGAGAGTCCGGGGCGTTTTTCATGGAGACCCAAGAACCTCTCTTTCCTTGCTGACAGACTGCTTGTCTGCCCTGCACAGGGCTGAGCGTGCCTCTCCTCGTTGTCACTGCTGGGCTGCCACCAGCAGAAGTTTCCGTGAGCTTTGGGTGTCAGCTGAACAGGGATGCTCCCTTAGGCTTCAGGACGTTTTGCAGTGCTGTGGTGGCTTGAATCGGGAAAGGGCAATGAGGGAATGTAGTTATTGAACTAAAGGAATAGGACTTTGAAGTGATCTTTGATAAATGCAGGTGTGTGGAGGATAAAGGATTCATCAGTTTGAAATGCAGGTACGAGGTGATCGCACAAGATTATGGAAGGGTCAAGGCAGAAATAAGATGTTTGATGAATTTGCGACCACCTGTGCTGGAGTCGGGGTGAAGGAAGGAAAACCTCAGTCAACAGATGTTGTGGGAGTTGTCTGACATCCTACAGATTCCAGTGCCATCCTAGGGACGGGACCGATGCCCACTGCAGGGGTCTGAGCTGTGCAGGGTCAGGCGTTATCAGTTTTCCGTTTGGGAGGCGGGGATGGGCTCAGCACCGAGCATGGCAGGAGGCGGCCAACAGGAGAGCCGCTTTTCAGGGGGAATGGAAAATTCCTGGAGCTTGATGGCCTTGAGACAACCTGTCCACATTTTCAAGGGAACCAAATTACTTAGGTGTTTCCAGAGGGATCTCTTTTAATTTCGGCTTCTTGGCCCCGAAAGAAGTAACAGTAATGCTCTGTCTAAACAACATATGGCAATGCTGCACAGAGATGTATGAGCTCATTCAAATGCTGAAAAGTTGACAACTCAATTATCGGCTGAGGTACCTCCGAGGGGATGCAGCTGGAAGATGCCCAAGGTCCCCCGCTTCTTAGGGGCCCGTTTCCCGGCTGCCGAAATCCCCGCTCTGCACTTTGGTGTCTGCCCGTGGTGGAGCTGCCCCCAAGCAGCACCGGGACCTGTCGATATCAACGTAAGACCTCCTGGCAAGACTTCTCTGCATTAAAACTTCTGGGAAAATAACTGTCTTCAGCTGGTGAGTTGTGTTTCACAAAGCAAGGGCTGGGTAAGGCCAGCGTGTCCCAGAACAAGCTGGTTAGTCCTCAGTGATGTACTCCAAATGCAGTGTGAAAGAACCTGCTTTTACAGTGGTTTTTATTCTTCTTTTTGACTGCTTTCTACATGATGGGCACATGCTTTGATCTTGTTCTATGATTTATCGGTGCTTGCCATAACAATATTTCTATAGCTTTTAACTTCAGAGAGCCTAATTGCTTTATTGTGTTTTTTTCACGGGGTACCTGCCTGTCGATTTCCCTTTTCTCCGCCCCCTTTTCCATGCGATAGTGCAGCAGCACGGGTGTCTGTGCGCAGATTAAAATAGCCGGGCTCTGGGCTCCACTCAAGTTGAGTGGCCCAGGATGATGTTCAGCGATGTTCCGGCACAGCCTGAATTGTGTCTTAGGTTGCTTAAGTGGTGCTGAGCCGTACTGAGGAAGAAATGGCCTTTATGAAATGTTTTCTGTATCAAGAGCTTCAAAGAAGCTTTTGAGTTGAGGTTGCAAAGTCAGATCTTCAAATTTATTATTCTGAGAGGTTAAAAAATAGATGAATTGTAATACTCTTTCTTCTCGGGTCGTTATGCAGTACTCTCTCTGCTTGGTAAGGAGCGAGATGCTTTTTTATCTTCTCTGAGGCTAAAGCCAAAGGCTTTTTTTGAAGTAGAAAACCAGTCTGAATGTTGTTAAAGCCCGTACAAACATATTTGCATATGGTAAATATATTCTGCCTACTCCAGGTACCACAGTTTGTGCTGAGCTCATCTTATTAAAAATGGTCAGAAGCACATAAGGTCTAAGGAGTTAGATAGCTTAAAGCATGGCAAAAAGCATCTTAAGATCAATTTAAAGGTTTCTTTTTCAACTGTAGTTGGTGAGAACTGTTTACCGAGTTTTGTGTGAAAACTCCTAACCTGTGAATTCCAATTTCATAGTTCATTCGTACGTGGAACTCAATTTGAGATCCGAGCAGTTCTGATCTGATTAGCAGGTCAGGTGCTCTTCCAGTTCTGGACGGAGACTGAGATCTCTGCGCTGGGTTCCAGTATGTGGGAACGCTCAGCCGGCGTTTGGCTCTGGTTTCTCCAGGTAGCCGTTAGTAAATATTTCTGTTGTGCGTAGGCATTGCTGGCAATGAGCTGTTCAATGGCGTATGCATGGGAGTGAACGTACAAAGACACAGAAACATCCCAGAAATTAACTGGACTCATTTTAAAAGACTATTAAAGGAACCCTTTTTTTGCTGCTGTGTCGAATAAGGACTCTGGAGCACCAGCTCCGTGGGTGGCTGCTCACGGCCGCGGTGGTGGCTCGCCATGGCCTCAGGGCGTCGCGCAGCCGCTGCCGGGAGCGTACCCGAGCTCCAGCGACTCGGAACTCACACGGCGCCTTTCTAGCTCCACCAGTGTACTGCATTGCACGGATCCCGGTTCAGTTAGTGCGAATGTTTAGTGAAATACCTCGTTGGAGGAACGACTGGAGGGTGAGAGTACTCCATGTACTCTGAAGAGAAAGTTGCAAATGTTTTTCACGCCTGCTAGATGGGTTGTTTGGGGCGCGAGGCCCCTCGAAGTGCTTCTCTCCTCTCATCCACATCAGGGAAATCACACTTTGATTTTAGGTTTTCTGCCAGGTGCACTCAACTCTAGTTTCTCTGCACCTGACACAAAATGCGGAGTACCTTTTTGCATGTATTACCTGGACCATTGCCCTAGCACTCCCAACATTTTATCCACTGTGACTTTTTCCGACCTTGTGGAAATTGCAGGGATGGAAGATGCATCAGCAATTTTCAGTCTTATTTCTTTTCCAGTGGTGCCCATCGGCTTGCTAACAGCATAATGAATGAGTTCACAGGGGCTCTTCTCTTACTGTCTTCCGCTTGTTTGAAAGCAGCCGTGTTTTGGTCATTGAGACAGATGGTAGAGAAGCAAGGTGAACCAAAGTTTACCTTTTTTTCATGCATGTCTAACAGATCATGATTAAGCATTAAAACTATGCAGTTAACTCTGCTGTATTTACTAAAAGAAAATTTTCTGAGGAGTGGTTGTTATGGAAACGGTAGCCCTCTGTCCTTCCAATTGGAAAAGATTTATTTTAAGGGAGTGAAAAAACCTTTAAATATTCAGCAAGTACAAAAAGGTGAGATCACAATATTCATCTTGCATATCCTCCGCGGAGCTTCAAAAACTTTCGCGATGATGAGAAGATAGCACAGCACGGCAAGCAAGCAAGGCTTGGGAGCCTGCTTTTAATGTGGGAAAGTGTTGGGACTCACAAATCAGGGAAATGGGACGTTCCTGAAGGGAAATGAGGCGCTGGAGCGGGGAACCATCACCACCTGCAAACCCCGCGTGGGAGGATAAACCTCCAGCCAGGAGCTGCCTGGCCCGCAGGCGTCAACCTGCGCGGGGACGCTGAGAAAGCCCCGTTCGCGCCGGGGCCGACGGCCGTGAGGTGAGCTGGGCCTGCGTACAGGGGTTCTGCGGGCCTCATCGCTGCCAGTCCTTTAAATCCGTACGGAGTGCCGAGAGCGTGTCAGCTCTGCAGAGCAGCTCCAGAACAGGTCTCTGTGTATGAAAGGAATTTCAGATTCAGCATACGGAAATCAGCACGCCAGTACCTTCGGATGACAACTTACAATACCGTAATTTGCTGAACAATCACATGTGTTAAACAGAAAAAAGTTGTTCCTGAACGAATAACCAAACCAAAGCTGCAGTAGGTAGCAGGAAAATTATTCCCTGAAGAACTTTCAAATTGAAAATCAAGCTTCAGCTTCTCTATTTTCCTGTTTCTTTTGTTCTCACTTTCAAAAAAACATTTAGAGCTCAAATATAGATTAAAGCATTATTATTTTTTTTCCACTGAAAATTAATTAGAAATATATCTTGACTTGGAATGTTCTATTTTTTGTGTTTCTTTAACTACAGTACACAGTTAGGTACGCGTTGCGTTTCTGATACTTTTCTGTAGGCATTTCTGTCTGCATCAGTTGCTTTCAGGTGCCAGCCCTGGTACGACCGAACTGGAGCATTATAATGAGGCAAAAACCTTGAATTGTTTTTTATTTTGGAATGAATCCCTAACGATTAACTGCAGGGCTCTGGGTGGTTCCGTGGTCAGCGGGAGGTGAAGGAGCAGGGCACTGCGATGCCCTCTTGGGTGGGCTGCTGTTGGCCCTTGGCAGAAAGGGTGGAAAAGGGGGGATCTCCGATGAAGAAGTTGCTTCATCTTAGGAGACAGTTGGTTAAATACAGAGCATCACCTTTTTTGTGGTGATGGCATTTCCACACTAGAGCAGAAACACTGATGGACGAGTTGGTTGAGAAACTTGCAGCCGAGATAGCCTCTCTCACTTTTCTTTCCGTGGACTCTTCGCTAATACCAACATTATATGCTGACTCTGGTATTTTCCTATGTAAGCATTTTGATTATAATTAAGAAAGACACTCCTTGCAAACTCTCATCTGAATTTAATTCACAATATTTCATTGTATGCCAGAAGTTTATTAAGCTTGCAGATCAAACAGGAGCTAACGTAGGGAATGGAAAATCAATGCTGCTTTAATTAACCTTCTGGTTTTGAGAAGGGGAGGAGGGGAACGTGACTCTCAGTGGGGAAAAAGGGAAATTAACCCCCTTCCAAACTCCCACAGAAGCACAGCTTTTGGCAGAAGTCCGAACATTGTGGGTGCAGTGGAGACAGGATGAATTGTGGCGTGCCGTATCCAGGCTTTCCATGTCACGAACGCGTTTGCTCCCTGCAGAAATAACCATCGCTTGCCGCGGGTAGCAGGTTCCCGTGGAGCCATTGCACCAAGCTACGGCTGTTTTGTTTGCGTTCTCCTGTTTGGGTGAAAATTAGGGTCTGCAGAAGTCATTAACATTGCCCCGTGCCACTGACCCTCTGTTTCTGCTGGTCCTTCGCAGAGTGCGAATGTCGCCTTCTGTGAATAAACTTGCCAGCTTTGTAGTGACCTAAGAAGGTGAATTTATTGCCCAGATACTAATTAGTGCAGTATTCTCCTCTTCAGTGGTCTGGTGACAAATTACTTGCTCTGAAAAAAGCCGTAACTGCTTGGCTGGTGCTGGGGCGAACTTTTACGTAGCAGGCCAATTGTCGCAGGTGGTCAGCCCGGAAAAAACCAAATTCCACCTCTAGATGCTGATTGTGGAAAATTATTATGGTCCGTTTGTTAACGTCCATTTTAGAAATTCTAGACCAATTGTATTTACTTTTCTGCTTAGATTTGTTTTCATGAGAAGTAAAACAAAGAAAATAATTGTTATCCTTCCCTTCCCAAAAGATGCTTAGAGAGAAGCTGTCTTAATCAGGAGAAAAAATATTACAATTTTCTTTTTTTTAGATTTTTTTTTTTTTTTGTGCTCTTCTTAAGAGGAGGGTACAGCAGAGAACAGAGAAGGCTGGTTACTACAGAGTAAACCAAACTCTTTCAGACCAGGAAATCCAAACTGTTTTTTTTAGCTGCTGCTGCTGTCTGCATCCTTTCAAAACTATTGCATGTTAAATTCAGGTGTGTGAAGTTGCTATAGCTGTCACTATAGGTGATAATCAATGGTAACAACAAATTTTTCTATATGTTTTCAGAGTAATTTTAATTTTATTCTAATATCTGTGGCTAGAGGTCATTCCAGTCTGGCCGTGTTTGTGTATTTCAGTACAAAATAGCACCTGATCCAGCCCTGTTCAGCTGGAGACCTGACAGGAGCCCTGCATAAAATCGATGGCTTCAGGCAGGTGGCTGGTGTAAGCACAGCGCGTGATTAGTGAAGGTGTTTATTGTGCAAATTAATAGAAACGAAAGCTTTACTTGTGCATGTGAAATGAAGTGTCTGTGTGGGTGTACGCCCACATGTGCAGTGCGTACCCATATGTGTGATGAATTCCAGTATTTTTTCACGCCTGCCCTTCAGTGCAAATACGCATCCTTCCCGCACGGATGCGCATTCGGATCTGGTTGTCGCTGTGATGAACCAGCATTAGAATTTCCAGCGTCTGTTTTCTGGTGATATAACTATTACAGCCCTGCCTCGCATCCCGCGAGGCCCGGCCGTGGCTCCCCTGCCCCTCGCAGCTCTCGCGTCCCTTCCCACCCGCCCCAGCGCGCGGCGAGGCGAGCAAAGGCGCCCGGAGAACGCGCCCGCCGGCCCCGGAGCAGCCAGCTCGCTCTAATCCGTGCTGCGGCTGGCTGAAGCGTAAGGAGAGCAGCGCTCTCCAGCTCTTCCGTGGCTAGATTAAACTTTTGAGTACGCTCAAAGCTATTTCGGTGTTTTATCGTATTTTGCATTAAAAACTGGGCGGGGTGGGGGAAGGGAATGTGGAGAAACTTGATGCACGGTGTGTATTTATAATCCGTTCAGGGGCTGACCCTTCTTATCTCGCGCATGCTTTGCCTTGAGGAGTCTAGAATATTTTATTGGTTCTTAGGGTTTTATACCCTTCCAAATAAAGTCCCTGTACTGGAAAGCTGTTCTCCAAGCACCCCGCCAGTATCATCTCTGCGAGTGATTGCTCCAGAAAACAATGTACTGAAAAATGAAATTCAGAATAAAATATAAAAGAAACAACAATAAACTCCCTGACCAGAAAAGAAATTATTTTTTAATTTTATCATTCCCTGGTAATAAATCTATACCCAAAATAACTGCTCCAGACAGGATTTTGGCTGTGACTTGGAGAACTGCAGGGAACTCTGTGGAGAGTTGTAAGGATGTAGGTATTTCTGTGGATTTAGGGGGAGTGGATTGGAGGAAAACACAATGGTAGAGACAGATAAATAACTATTTAAAAAAAAATCTTTGGGTAGTGTTAGGTACAGAATTCTAAAATCATTAGTCCAGTCTGCTTCACACTGATCCTTCTGTCTTCCTTCTCCTCCCAAGACACCTCAGTCCTCCTCCACCCGCATCCTTCCTTCCTTGCATTTTGTTTCCAGCTTCCTTGGTGTCACGGTAGCTGCTGTGTTTGGCACCCAGCAATCGCTGGTAAATCCAAACTTGCAGATCAGGAACCTCTTTAAAAGCAATTCCAGCAAGCAGAACAAGCTCCACTCAGTCTTCGCTGTCACAGGCTGCGTTTCCTGAAGAGGCAGCGGAGGGGGCACTGTGCAGCGCAGTGCATTGACTCACCGGCTGCTGCGTACACGGCGCTGGGGAATCCGAACGCATCCCACACAAAGCCGACCGAAAATCGATCGGCTCAGACGGATGTAAAGGGCTCGCTGGGGAAATACAGGCAGGCAGCTCCATCCCGAACGACTCGCAGGATGACAGCAGCAGCAGCCTGCATTTCCACTAAGTCACTTGTCTCCAGGGCATTCGCAGTGAGCAGGTCCAGGAAAGACATTTTTTTAACACCGCAGCTGCACAAATGACTTCTGTGGGAGGCCCGGCACGAGGTGACTGCTAACCGTGCGCTGCGGGCACATTCATTCACCGACGCCCATCCACGCGTGCCGGCTTACAAAAACACCGCGTGAGGCTGTCAATGCCTTGCAGAAATCCAGGACTATTTATCAGTTCTCCAGCCTAAAATGTCTTTCCTTGCATGATTCCCAAGAGAACGTGCATTTTCCTAACAACAAAAATTGGAGGTAGCAGCTCCAGTTGGCTCCATCGCTCAGCTGGAGAAGGGGCCAATTTCAGCAGCGGGTTGTGTGGTCACACATGCTCTCTCCCTCGCTCTGTGTTCTCTGAAAGTATAAATATGGTTTCCACGTCTTACATGAGACGTTTTCTTGTTGTCTGCTCCATCCATCGGCCCCTAGCTGGCTGCTAACCACAGCCCTGCTTCCCTTCCCCTTTGTGCTGGCCTCGCACACCGTTCACGACTGAAGCGTGTCGTCCACTTCACGCTGCCTCTTTTAACAGAAAAGCTTGCTGTTAAGAAATGGGTAATTTGAAGTTATGAGGACGGTGTGATATATGACAGGGAGGATACTTGGCTGTGAGGTCAGGACCAGGATGCAGTCTTAGTTTGCTGAGAGAAGTTCTGAGGACGCTTTTTTTTTCTCTGCTTTTTTCCCTTCTTCCATCTCTCATAATCATCTTGCTACGAAGGAGGCGAGAACTGGCGTTAAGTAGCACTCTGCAATTGGGTTCATTAATCAGGACCTTGTTCTGTGGTTCAGAGAAGTTGTGTCCTTCTGGTTTGACTCACGATTTAAACACCTGTGGGTTAACTGTGGAAGCGGATGGTGCCGCTGATGAGGGCTGGTGGTCCTGCACAAGGTCCTGGGATTGGCTGGGAAGTGGTCTCGGAAGTGGTCTCGGGAGAGCCGTGAAATCTCTTTTTATTTCCAGCCCTCGTAAGATAGGCTTGTTTCTGAATTCTCAGAGGAGCAAAGCTGAAGTTCATTTGGGTGAAGCCCTTTTGTGAAACGCTGTGAGGGCGAAAGGGACACCGGCTGGCAGGGCCAGGGCTTGGGGCGGCTCCGTGGGGCTTCTCTGGGGCGTGTGGGGAGCTGGAGGACTCTGCGGGCTGAGGGGCTCGGGCTGCCCGGTCCCCCCCAGCGCTGCAGGCAGAGTGGTGCCGAGGAGGACTGCCGTCTGCCCTCAGCCGTTCTGCCTCTCGCTGAAGTTTCTGCCCAAGGCAAAGAATTTGAAATTATTTTTACCCTCTCCTTTCTTTCCACGTGGGCTGAAGTGATTTCTCTCTAGGCTGAAGATCAAAAATAGATCTCTAATTCCCAGTAACAAGAGGCAATAAAAAAAGTGTTGAATTTATTTGAAGTTCAGTTAAGTAATATTTCCACACAATGCTCTTTAAACTTCTGGTGATCAGGCTAAAACCCGAGGAGTCTGGGTTGGTTTTGGGCATTAGGGGGTTTATAAGCACCCACTGGCTGGCACTGGGGACGTGCCATCCAACGGGCAGCGTTTAACGCCCCGCTCCGGGACAATCCTAAACCCACTCAAATTTCTCTCAAAAGATTGGTAACTTTGGTGACCTGTGATCACCAACCAGAGGAGGTGATTCCATGCTCCAGGGAAAATGCTCCGTTTCTTCCCTCGCTCCCTCCCAGACTATCCTCAAACTAATACAAGCACTGAGAGGAGACCGGTGTCCACACTCTGGAGCTGCATTGGCAGCAGAAGGAAAAGGTTTGTTTTCTTTGTTTGGTTGGGGTTTTTTTGTTTGTTTTGTTGTTTGGGGTTTTTTTTTGCCGGGTTTTTTTTGTTTTTTTTTGTTTTCTCTCTGTGAATGTGTGGATGTCTGTGTGTGCTCTCTCCCCACTCCCAGCTGTGCCTTCAGGAGGGTGAGAGGTTTAAGCTGATCCCATTAGCACAATGTGTGTGGATATAAACCCTTTCCACGCTGCGTGTTGGGCAATACGGAGGAAATATTCTGGAAGGTCACCAGATGTCCAGCTAATATGGGTACAGGTCTCAGTGGAATAACACGGCAAAAATCATTCTTCACTTTCCTCTTCTGCACGTGACCGGGGAACCTTTTCCGTGAGTGCATCTCTCCCCAATTTTGGGGGGATAAGGCACCGGCTGATGCTGGGGAGGTGCCTCTCCCCATCAGGAGACCTGAGGGCTCATCTTGGTGCTGCCGGGATGTACTGAATTCGTAGTGCTGAGGCACTGCGGGGTAAGATATTCAAGCCGGAGTGTTTGGAAGTGGACAGGCTTTTAGCAAGATACTTTTAAAAACGTGTGTTCACTGAGAACCCCAGAGAACCACTCGCTGCGAAAGCTTTTGCCTCAGAGTCTCCTTTAGAGGCTGGGAAGCGCTCAAACTGGCTTTACCACCTCCCAGAACTTCTCCAGAAAGGCCATCAACGTTTACAGCTCTGATATCTCATAGGCTGTCTGGTCCTTTGCTCCTCAGCTTGGCACTGGCTCCTGGCCACAGAGGCAGTCCCAGGAAATGTTTTGCTTCACAGACAGTGTTTTAGTTCCCCCACAGAGACTTAAATGCTTTGTGTATCTTCTGTTTCCTGATGGTTATCGTAATTAAGCATTCTCACCAGAGTTTGTAATGGCTTGGGCAGACCACAGGCAGTCTTTGGAGAGCAACCCATCCTTTCTTTCACTTTGTGCTTTTCAAAGGAATACTTTTTAACGTCTTCTTAGTTTTTCTTAT
>WHYT01013430.1:210079-244730 GCA_009806455.1 Tetrax tetrax | reverse complement strand
TTTGGTTTTGTTTTGTTTTTCTTTTTTTTTTTTTTTTTTTTTCTTTGCTAATCTACCTTGAAATATGGAAGAAGAATGCTTTGGGGTGCAAGAGCATGAAAGTGTCCTGTTGCAGACTTCAAACAAACTCTGCCATGAGTAAATCCATATCAAATTCACATAAAATTGGGCTGGCTAGCATGCTTTTGATGTTCTTGAATTACTGCACAAAAAATGCTCAACAGAGATTATCTATTAAGATTTTTCAGCTCAATCAGGCATTTCTTTAAACAAACAAAAATGTTTCATCTTCAGTGAGCCCCAGCTAATAGCAGTTATCTCTTCCTTCTGGTACAGAATGGATCGATTGGTGCCTTTCTTGTCAATAACATTCAGATCACCTTCAGTTTTCCGGGAAAGCAGTCGTTCCCAGGTGTTCCCAAATGCTGGCGGGGAAGGTGGCTTGCCTTTTCCCTTTGCCTTTTACCGGGCGCACCACCTCACGGTGCCAAGGACAGGCGAGTTCAGCGGATGGAGCTGTGGAACTCGCTGAATCAATTTTCAGCTTTCCAGCGGATGGGCCTGGAGGTGCTGCTGGAGAGGACGTCTCCATGGGCCAAGATGAAGGCACTATGCAGGTATTTGTGTTCTGACCGCTTTTTCTTATAATTTTATTGAAGTAAAGAGGAATAAGAGAGTGGGTTTGTTTTCCTGGTTTTGTATTTTAAAGGGAGAATTGAGACAATGTAGTATTTTGATGATTTTTCTGGTGTGTCGTGTGGACCGTGGAGGTCCTGCTTCACAGACTGCTGCTGGTCCTGCTGTCTTTGCTGACGGTAACGCTGGGGAAGAGTCCAGTGAAAACACACGTGGGGCTGGGAATCCCTTGATTTTGTGAGCCTTTATGCCCACACTTAATAAATAACGCCCGCCCCTGGGTGTGATCCCTGATGTTAGTGTTGCCCTGACTCAGTCCATGCCAGCACAAAGCTGTGCTGAGCCCTGGGTGTCTCTGAAACGTGGCTCTGCGGCTCCGGTGGTGGGATGGTGAACGCTCCCTGCGCGGCGTGCGGGATGTGTCCCTGCGGTCTGTTGCCCAGACCTCGCCGAGTCCCCCTGCTCCCGCAGGCGCTGCGGTGGCTTGTCTTCCACCCGACTGCCGCTCCTGCTCCGTTATGTGGTCCCTTGCTCTGAGCTTGAGTTATTGCCTACATGCATGGGCAGAGCCTTTGGAAAAAGCTAAGCGTGTAATTAAGAGAGCCTGTGTATTTTACAGGGACAGTGACTAAAGGAAACAGCTTTTCCCTTTAGTAATTGTGAGTGCCTGTCAAAAGAGACTTGCGGCAAAGGGAGGTCACTTGGGAAGAGAGCTGCTGCTGGAGAAACGCTGACTTCCCTCTCGAAGGGCTATAATTGTGTTCATCGGAACTGTCATTTTTTTACAGTTGCTGTGCGTATGGATGGGTGGGCTCTCTCAGGGCACGCGCTGCCTGCGCTGCAATCTGAGACCAAAAAAAAACCTAAAACCAAACCCACCGACCTTTCTGCAGAGAGACAGAGTGTCAGCAGGTCGTGCAGAGCCAGGAAATTCGGTACCAGCTCTTAGACTTTGTGTGAGAACAACTCTCCAGCGCTTGGAAGGGCGGGCAGAGAAGCCTGTGGGCTGAAGGACTGCGGGATTTCCCGCAGCGTCAAGGGGCTGAGGCAGGGCAGTGTGGTCTGTCCGGGTATCCGGCATCGGGTGGAAGAGTAAGTGGGAGAGCCACAGCCTCTCTGGTGTGGTCTCGGTGCAGCTCACGGCCGACAGCCCGGCAGTTGGACTGCAAGCTGCTCCGGCCGGTTCTCCCGTACGCTCACAGCAACGCGGGCAGGAGGTCCTGCGGAACAACCCCTGGGCCCTCAACTGGATTGTCGGGGCCTTGCAGGGTTTTCCTCTCCTTCCGTGTGCATTCACAAGTGCAGAAGGCCTTTGTATTTATCTTTAAACAAACAAAAAAGCTAATTTAGCAGTGAAAGAGGTGAAGAGCCTTTCAGGTCGTCTTGTGAAAGCCATGTGTAAACAAGCAGCAGTGATTAGTTTAAACCAGAAAAGTGTTTATTTTTGAGCTGATTTGTTGACATCTATATGCAATGGCAACAGTAGATATACAGATAGATAAAGATGGAGTAAAATAAGGGTCTTACTGAAATGTTTGGGTTGTTATGCTCTGCAAACACATTAAGATACCACTTTTTTAAGTATCCTACTTGTTTTCCAGTAAGTCATTAGTTGCTTAAGTGAAGTTGCTCATGCCAATTTTCCCGTTCATTAAATATTCATGTTTACTAATGGAAATCGTCTTGACAAACTGGTCAAACTGAGCAACTTATGAATTGATGCCATAGACTAGGAAAAGTTGTTTTGGAACTCCCAGTGAGCTGAAGTGATGCTTAAAATCATTAACACTTCATTGATTCTATAATTAAACCGTGCAGGATGGGGATGCAGCCGGCACAGAGCCCGTGTGCGATGGGCAGTGGGGAAAATGAAGGATCCTGCCCCAAAAGGCCCAAACTGGCCTTTAATGGCTATTGGGTGATTGCAGAAAACTGGGGACTGGGGCGTCACTGGGAGCCCCTGGGCGTGGACGTGCGCATACTCCATGGGGAACAGTTACATCGGAAAAACAACGGCCTGAGCTCAGGCAAAATTAACGCTGCTCGAGGCAGCAATAACAAGTATTAATTAATAGATCTCTGTCACCTCTAAGCACGCTTATGTGGGCAAAGGCTTATGATAAAGTCAAATGGGGGTAATTCTTCATGGAGACTAATTTAGCCCATTAACCAATAACTAATAGCCCATAAGTAGTTTCATGGAGACTAATACTTCAATTCTCTGCCCCAAAGCACAGCTGCTAAACCGTCTCAAGGGAAGATAAGATCTTTTTAACAGACACCACTTCTATTTCTTTTTTTTTTCTTTTCTTTTCTTTCTTTTTAGCTTAAACTAATTTTGGAGATAACAGTGCTGTTACTTAAAACAAAACAAATAGAAGAAAATTGTCATCCATACATAGAAGATTTCACGCCTTACAGTTTTTTGCCTGTGTGAACGTGCACAGAAGATGTGCACAGCTGAGCACCACGCACCTTGCCGGCGCAGAAGGCGAGGATGGCGAGGGGAGCGACGCGGCTGGCTCCTGCTGTGGGGCTGGGGAGGGGACGGGGCTGCCAGCTCAGCTTCACAAGCAGCAGCTGCCAGTGCTCTTGTTGCATCCAGCCCTGAGCGACAAATTATTTTGCCGTCTGGAGCAAACGCGCTGCATGCGTGAGCCTTGCTCAGTGCCCCCTCCACAGCCCAGGCGCACGTTAAAAGTAGCTGGCAAAGCACAAACAGTGTGTTTAACTTGCCAACTTCGTACTTCTTGGGGTAATGAGAACCTTCTGTTGCCTCAGTATCAATCTATTTTCTCTTCTAATTAGTTTTCATCTGCCTATAAAATAGATTCTAGCGGCGAGCCAGTGAAGGCCGCTTGGGAAGGCTGTAACAAACCATGACGGCGCGCTTGGACAGAGTGTTGGCGTTGAGGAGCCCAGGACCTGTTGGCCAACATTGCACACGCAAAACCTGGCTGCACCTGCTGCCATGAGACGACGTGTAATTCCAGCCTGGCTGATAGAAAAGCGCCGTTTTGTGCACCCTTAGCTCTCACGATCGGAAGCAGCAGCGTCTGATTTAAAAACTGATTGACATTGCATCCCTGTCCCTGAAGAGAAGAGCTCTTTGGTGTAATCGCTGCCAAGCTGCGTGTGTGGCTCGTGGGCTGCCCGCCTGTCATTGCCTTGAGAAATAGGTTGCTTCTGGATGTTTGGAGAAGCCTACCTACGCCCCTTCTATGGGATAAACCAGGACAGCCACCCGTTTGCCCGATGTGCCAGACCTGGAAATGAGCCTGCTGGGAAAAGGTGGGATCATGCACATCCATGGGTAGGAGGGGTTGGAGGGACTGGAACCTAGAAACTTTTTGATTTAATACAGAGAACATGAACAATCCCCATAAGCCCTGAATGAATGGGCTTTGCTGCAGCCTTTTCTTGTCACTGTGTTCCGTGCTCCGGTGCCCCTCGGAGAGCGTGAGATCCCGGGGTTTCAGACATGGGCTGCGGTTCACTGGTGGCAGCGGCTGCACTGAGGAGAGGGAGGGAGGAGTTGGGTATGTGCGTGTCCTCTGTTAAACAAATCATACTGCTGGGAAAAAACAAGCGAACAGTTTGGGATGATTTGTTCCGAGGCCTTGGCTGTGGCTGGGTCCCCTCTCTGCCAGGCAGGCATTGCCACAAATCTGCCAACGTGCGCGATGTAGTCCTCGCAAACAGCTCAAGGTTTAGTGTCTTCTGTAAGGTGATGGATGGCCCTAGCTTTGATTTCTCATGGGCATGCAGATTAGCTTAGGATTTCTTTATTATTTTGAATGATGGGGAGGGGGTAAAAATTGTAAAATATGGTATTCATTGAAAAATGTGAGTTTTGTGGGGAAAACCTTCTGCAAATGTTAACTCTCTTTTGAAATTAATTTTTTTTCATCTGTTTTTCTTTTACATCTGAGATTTCCAGAAGCTTGTCAACAGTGTGTCTCTCCAAGGCGAGCATTGGATGAAAGCCCGTTTTAAAGGGTACGCGTGCGTATTCATAGAAACAGAACTTCACGTCCAGCACCCGAGCAGCCACGGTGGGGGCTCTCCTACCTGCACCTAACCAGCCAACACGGGGCCTTGCTACTTATTTTATCAATTGCAAATAGGAAAGGTAATGCGGAATTCACAGTCTACAGTATGGGGAAAAACTATCTGGAGTCGTCTTTTTAGTTAAAAGCCATCAAGGAGATAATGAACAAGCTGTCACGTATCTGCAGGGAGAAAGAGAGAAGTACTTGGAATACTGGGAAGGATTTTTCTTTCCATTCTTCAAATGATTTGAGAGACTTCTCCATCTGGATTTCTTGACGAAGATCTAATGGAGGTTCACAGCTTTTCTGAGGGTGTTGGCTCTGGCTATGCAACATATGTAGGAAGATTTCCGAGGTAAAAATATCTAAATTAAGCACAGTATTAAGCTTTAATTTCTGATACCTTATAACTGGGTTCATCAGGATTTAGTCCTTTTGATGAAGTCAGGAGGTTTGAGATCCCACACGACTCAATATGATCTTACTAACCGAATACCTGTCGGTGTCCTGTTTCTACATACCATGCACAATCCCATGATTTGTCTTTGCTTCTCTCTTTCTATAGCTTTTATGGATTTTTAGAGAAAGTACTTTGCTAAGCTTAGTTTAACTAGAACAATCTGTATTAAATAAAATTTGTTCTGGGGAGAAATGTATCCCTGTTCAATACCCGAGAAGATAATTTATTACAGCAATTCTCTTTTCAGGGTCTGATAGCCACTGGAAATGTATACAAGTTCTTCTCTGTTTTTTTTAATCCAAGTGTTCTCATCTTGGCTCACTTTTTTTCCTTTCAAAAGGAGGAAATCTTTCCTGGAAAGAGACTGGATAATGAAAGCGGAGATTCCACACTGACCCTGTAGAAGGTATCAACCTCCTACTTTAAGCACTCAGGGGTGAAATCCTGGCCCGAATGACACTGAGTGTTGCCATCTGTATTTTTTAAAGCGAGGAGCCAGAGAGGTGGAATGTTGGTAGGGAATAAGTTAAGGAGATTCAAGGATGATTGTGGTGGGAGGTGGCACTGCCTCCAAATCCCAGGTTTCCTAGGAGATGAAGGGTGTTTCAGAGATGGCTAACGACGTGGTTTGTATTGCTTGGCTAAAATAACTTTCCCTGCCAGTCCCCAGCTGCTCCAGGCTTGTCCTTGGCTCCATGAGAACGGACATGCGTTCAACCAGAGCAGCAGGCAGCACCGCTGGCCATCGCCTCGCTGCCTGGAGGTGCTTGGCTCTCCCAGAACTGGGTCTGAACTGAAACAGGGCTCTCAGACAGCTCACATCATGCTCCAATGATTACTTTCCCCTGATAACTAGAAAAGTTAATCTGTTTCAACAGTGACATGATCAACATTTACCGTCAAATCTTATAAAAGTAAAAAAAAAAAAAAAAAAAAAAAAAAAAAAAAAAAAAAAAAAAAAGAGTGAGTGTACAGGATAAGGAAAGGGGAATTTCTCCCTAGATTAAGCCACTAAATGTCAAAGTTATGTAAGAACTTTATCTGAAGTAAATCAAGATGAAAATGATATGAAATTTCTCAAATGCCATCTGCTTTAAATTCAGTCAGTGCTTACTGTCATCCAAAGCTGATAACTCTGGGCAGCCGGGGTACTCAAAAGATGTTGGTTTGTTATTAAACAGAGCTAGATATCCGTCTGGAAAGGACGGGCTGGCGTTTAATAAGTCCCACTTAGCCACTGGCACCCTGCACCAGTCAGCGCAATGTCACAGCCCTAAGTACAGGTGTGGGATAAAAATTACCTGTTTAGTCTTAAAATTTTGGAAGTTGCCATTCAAATCTAGCTTCGTTTTAGTGTTTTTAGTGTCAAATTGGGACAAGATGCTGTATCCCATTTTTGCTGGATCTTCCCTCAGTAGTGTGCCTGTTTCCACCACGTGTGTGCTGACACACACATCCTATATTCCTGCAGTGCTTTTAGATTCTCATCTTCTCAAAGCTGCAGAATGCAAATAAATGTAAAAAATAACACCGCATCTGAACGCTGCTTTGAGTGGGACTCGCAAAACTGACAACCTCTTGCTGCAAGTTATCTCTTTCAGATTATTGTGTGCTCCTTGGGATGGAAACAGGCATTTGTCTGGGGAGCTGTGTGTGACTCTGTTGACTGATTTCCTGCGATTTAGGGATTTAGCTCTGTTATTAGCTTTTGAGAGCCTTAAATTAGCAATTTACTTGCAGTGCAAGTCCTCAATGTGCCAGAACGTGTCCTTCAATACACATATACGCTGAGGAAAACAGTGGTTTTACGTGTGGTTTAAGGCTGTGAGCGATGAGTTAGGGAATGAGGCTGCAGCTGACGGGGGGCGCGTACCCTCTGCGGGGCTCAGCGCGGTGTCCTCGCGGGCTGGGACAGCCCAACGCACCCGCGCATCCTCCTCCAGGCCGGGGCCGTGCCAGGCTCGGCGTTGGTATCGCTGCGGGAGCCCGACGGGACAGCGGGGCTTGCTCTGTGGGGGTAGGATGTGTCAGAGTATTGTGCAGAAGGTGAGAAGTAACTTCTTACCTTGACTGATCATTAAAAAAAATTCTCAGAATTTTCCTATCTGAAGAACTTTTTTTAAATTTTATTTTATTTTATTGATTTGTTTGATTCTGTGCTGAGCCCTGCTCTATATTTCAAATGTGGTGAAACAGGTGTTCTACATTCTATATATCTAACAGATATATATCTATATATCTATAAATCTAGCAGATTTTCCATACTTTTCCCGGGTATGGGATTAACACTCTATCCCCTGCACTAGATTCTCCTTGGTTTTTATTTTGTATTGTTTAGTTTCATTCAATATTGGATTTTTTTTTGTCTTTTAAGATGATAAGATGGTCTTTTGTTTCCTAAAAGTAGCTGTATTTAACAGTAGCTATATTTTCACTAATAGAGTTGCTTGAATCTGAACTGCTCACAACACACTGCTCTTAGACACTACTACTCCATGGCCACGGCACCCTCCTCTTCCTCCTCCTCCTCCTCCGTGGCCCCAGAGGACGCAGGTTCGCACCAACCCAAATAACCGTGTACCGCAGGCAGCGTGGTGACTGATGATTTACATGCTTACAGCCTTTGCAGAACAAGCAGTGCCGTTCATCATAAAGCATTATCTAAATTTGCTCCTCGCCGCAGGGAATTTGCTTTATGGCTCGAGAAGAGCGGGACGTATTTCAGTGCCTATAGTAACAGCTGTCTCTTCCCTGTGCTTAAAGATCATTATCCAGTGCTCTTTCATTCAGCATAACTTTTATGTCTAGCAAATTAAATTCCCGGGCAAAATAATTACATGTAAATGCTGCTGGGCTATTATTCACAAGGGGCCAATTTTGTAGCCATTTGTTGGCATTTGAAATGTCAAATTTATTGCACTGTAACACATACAACATATAGTTCAAAAGTAGAACATGAAAGGCTCCAATCAAGTCTGCAGATGTAAATTTTGAAGAGAGCTGGACATCAGAGAGGAAAAATAAATTATGGAATTTCAGCCAAATGAGCACTTTATTTCAAACGTCCTTTGTGCCCCCAAATGTCGCTGGGTTCCTGGTGACACACGCTGTACTCCTGAAGTCTCAGGCTCCACCCCGAGTTAGTGTTTTTCTGAGTGTGTTTTTCAGCTGGAAACCTGCCTGTGCGCCCAGTTAAACTGGTTTGGCGTTCCCTGTGCCTGCCTAAGCTGGGGATGTGGCAGGGAGCTCGTTATCGCGGCCTTGTCTCTAACTGGTTATTGCGATGGACGGCCTAATGAGTGAATTTGTGGACAGCTTGGCGTTCCCCACCGAGCATAAGGAACGCAACCTGAAATACTGCCGCGCTAAGGGCCGTAGTACCGCTGCGTGGAGCACCCGCGTTCTCTCTCCTTACACTGTGAAGTTTCATGGGTGCGTACTCTGTTTTCCAGGTGTCTGGATCAACGTTTGAACCCTCACTTCAGGAAACACGGCCAGTAGCTGTCACTCAGGTGAAAGCAGTTTAACTGTCCTTGTCATTGCACGTATGCCCAGAAAAGGCTAATTGCTGCCTGATTTGGATTTCATTTGAACTATTCCACCCTCCTCTATGGAAAGCAAAGCTTGAGAGGTATACAGGGAGCTGGTAAAACTTACTGGTCAGCATTAACGGTATATAATTTTGTATAGAGTTGTGCTGGTGTTGGAAAACGTGTATGATAGCCGTAGCGTGCCAATACTGCGTGGTACTATGTTAACCTCTGTTAATATGGAGACTTTACTGGGCACTTGCCCTCCGCGTGACCAGCGGGACCCTTGGCAGCATCCTGCTCCTGCGGGCAGCCCGCGGCCTTCGCTGTCCCTGGGGTTTTTGTCGAGTTCCTGAGGAAACGCAGCGGTTTCTTTGCTCCTGCGAACTCCTGGGTAGACGTCGCACATCAGGGATGCTCACCCGGTATTCTGGTGACCGCGTTCCCTCTGGTTTTGGCAGCTGTTCCTGCTGTCAGGCTATGTGGGAGCTTTCCCAGCAGCTGATAGGGGGGATGCACGTGGATCTAGGGCCGTGGGATCCCCTGGCCCAGTGGGTCGGGGGGGACCTGCCTTTGGGGTCCCAGTGCAGAGCCATCTCCCCATGTCCCAAGGGGATCAGAGCAGCACCACTGCCAGGCCGTCTGTCTCTCGGCTCGGGAGAGCTGGCTTTGTGTAATTAAGGTTAAAGAGCTGTGTAGATTCTTGCACACCAAGCATCTCGCTTGACGCGGTCTCCCCGTACGGTGTTTGTTCACACCGACACCCACGCATGCTTGCTTTCTCTCGTGGTGCTCCTGGAAAAACAACCAATACAAACCCCTGTCGTCTCCTCGTACGACTGATGACTAATGAGTTGTAATTGCTCCCCAACCCTACAGGAAACTAACTTCATGAGGAGTTAAGGATTATCTAGCTGTATGTCCCTGGGAGGTTATTATTCTGGGAAATTAATTTAATTAGTTTAGACCTATTAGAAATATAGAGGGAGAGATGAAGATTGGCAGGGTAGAGACAGAGCAATATCCTTTTAAGAAATTGTAAAGGCTGTGTGAAAGGGGTAATTTTGTGTTAACAAAACTGCTTCTTTCTCCTTTGGGGCTTTATTGTTCTGAAAATAAAATTGTATGTTTAAGTTTTTTAAGGCACACAGCTTTATTCTCTGCTCCTGAACAAGGTATGTGTACGTGGAGATGCAGGCGGTGGGTGTGCTGCCCCATTCTGGGGTGTGCCCCGTCCTCTCCCGGGACCCGTCTCCAGGTGCAGGGCGGGGAACACGGATCTCTGCCGTTCCCCCAGATGCTCACCCACTTCTGACTGGTGTCAGCTCTTGAAACTTGCAGAGCGAGACAAATTTTTGTATTTAGTGTCTCTTAATGGATTTCCCCTCTGTTCTATTTGTCCAGTCTCCTTTACTTTTTGTTAATATAAAATCTAACTGTGCTTTTGGATACATGGATTGGAATAAAGCAATTTGTTGCAGTGTTAGATAAGAGCTTGGTGTCTAAATAAGTACGATTTCTCGTCCAGGCAGGAGCAGCATCGTTCCCCCAGGGTGTGCTTAGCTAGCAAGTCTAGTTAATGATAGAGAAATTTTACAAATATTTGTTAAATTTGCTTCAGCCTTGAAGACTGCAGCATTGCTGGGCCACTGGCGCTTTTGGTGTGCGGCCCTGCGAGGTTTTGTTGGGGAGGCTGCTCCCGTCCGCTACCACAGGTGACCACAGCCTGCCAGCAATGGCAGCGGCCACGGAAATCACGGATGTGGGAGACCCTTTCCCAAGGGCAGCTGTACTTTTTTTCCTCATTCCGTTTTCTTTCTTGCAGTGTGCAGGGCGGCTGAGCACCTCGGAGCAGTCCACCTGGGATACGCGGCGTACACCATGTTTGATAAGGATGAAATTTAATAGCATTTGCTATGAAGCGTCCTGTTAGAAAGCGTGCTGCAGTTCTGGTGGTATCAGTCCCAGCACAGCGGTGTCTGAGAAATGAAACCTCTGCTGCATGCGGCTGGGGAGGGAGATAACGCCGTGCGGCTCAGCGAGCCCTGCGAGCAAACGCTCCATCCCAGGCGTTGTCGCTGCTGGTGCTTCTCTGTCTGTTGCTGACACCAAGGTACCTCTTGCCCAAGAGAGCAATGGGTGAAGAACTGTGCCTTTCCAGGGTCACAAAGATGCAATTTGGAGTAGTTTTAGATGCAGAGAAGAGTGTCTTGCCTTACTAATGAAGGAGTGCGGTACTTCTGCTCATCCATGAAGAGTGTTGGGAAAATAGTGAAAAATATTAGTTGTAATTATTTTTTAAAGCATATGTATCTGTGACATAGCGTATGTTCCTGAGAAAAAATGCTCAACAGAATATTAAAAAACACTGCTGCTGGTGGATTTCCCATCAGCATCGATCAGTGAAAAATCTGCTCTCTGAGGGATGCGCTGGTGATGGGTTCCCGCTTTCCGTGGGGAGTTCCCCTGCCCTGAGGGAAAACTCGCCGCTGAGAAATGGCACAGCTTTGCCAAAATGTTTATACTTGTGATACAGCATTTTTAATTTTGGCTGAAATTAAGGCTGGCATCATTGCATTATGTGCTCAGGCAAGGAGCAGGCTAGGCTCTCCATCCAGACCCAGTCTGGTCCTGAGCTCTGCTCCCCACCCCGTTCCCGTGGGACATGCGGCTCACCCTGCACGCTGGCAATGATTTACCTTCAAAAGGGGGCAAAAGAGAAGGGTGGAAGAGGGCACCCTTCGTGGCGTCCCAGAAACCATCTTGGTTTTACGCTTTGTGGAAGGCAAAGTCTGTTTTTGTCCTCTTTCAACTACGACGAGGAGAACTTGTGCAAATGCAAACTGCGGGTGGCTGGGGTGCTCGGTCCCATGCTCCAAGTGCTAATTGTGCCAAGAAAATAACAAGTTTTGGGGTTGTTTGTGTCTCTAGTAGCAGATTTATGCAGCGTGCTCAGGAGGGGTTATCTCAGCCAGGGAGGAGATAGGCCCTGAAATGGATTTTCCTGCTCAGAGCTTCCAAACACAAACACCAGGCAGCTTTCTGTTTGTTTTGCAAATCCTTATCATCCCACAGTTATTGCTTGTGAAGTGGAGCAAAAAATGAAACCCACTGAGGGCTGGGCGGCAGGGCGCTGGTTTCTCGCTCGGTCATGGTGGTGTTCGGGAAGGGCAAACGTGCACCTCTCAAATGCCTCCCAATTGGGTATCTATGTGTGTTGTGGTTTTGTTTAACAAAAAAACCAAAACCACAACAATGTGTCGGAATTAGTTTACGCAGTCAGCCTTCTAGGAGCTAAGCACATCGCGTTTCTGCTCTGTGTGAGTTGTTTGCAGATCGCTTGTTTTCTTGGGGGCTTCAAAATTATTCCATGTTTCAATATTTTATTTATTTGGTACGGAATTATGATTTGATTTGACTTAACACAGAAGATCAAGAAGCCAGCAGTCTATAATTTTTTAAATGTCATGACAAAGCTCACCTGCTAAAACTGAAGCCGGGTGTGGGAGAGACCAGCGAAGTCCAGCAGTGCCTGGGCAGGGTGCACTGGTGGGGAGCTCTGGTCTTGAAACTGAACGCCGTACAACTATAGGGAGAATGAAACAGTGGAAATAGGAAAACACACATGCAAAGTGGACGTTTGATCTGGGAAATTTTTGTCAGTTTTTTCCTCCCAGAATGTATATTTCTTCAATTTGGTTTCTTAGATGTGTTGGGTAGAATTTTTTGTGGATAATCGAATCAAAACAATGCAATTTTGCTGGCAGTTTAAGTTCCATTGTACTGTCATTCTTCTCTGGAAATCTGCTTTTTTCCCCTCGCTCTGTGTATTGGGCAGGCTGCCCAGCGCGGCTGTGCCCAGCCCTCACGCCCTGCTCCACGGCCACGAGGAAACGGCATTGCAGCGCAAATTATTCAACTTCTGTGCGTCAGGCTTTCAAAATTTAGGACATTGGTATATGTACACTTCACAGATGTTTTGAAGAGAATGCGTTTAGCGGGGAGGGAGAGCGTTGTCTGCTCCTTCAGCTAGCAGGGCTGCACCCATCGTTAGGATGAGATTCAGGTGCAATTCCAGCATTTAGGGCTGAAAAGAAAACACTAAATATGGGCAGAAAGCTCTCCCGGTGCTGGTGATCTGGGGCTGAAGGCTGGTTTAGGTGTGTGTGTGTTTTGGGGAGGCTGCGGCTGGCACCGGGCTGGGACGGGGCTGCAGGGGAGCCTTTTGGCCTGGTGCCGCGGGCGCGGCGCGCGTGGCACGGTGCGGGACTGGGGCGCAGATCGCGCGGCTCGTCGCTGGTGTCCGAGGTGAACACCGCGGCTCTGCCCCTGCGGTGCTCGGAGCCTGCAATTAAAAACAGCCGCTGCTGCGTACAGAGCGGGAACAAACGGTTACGATTAAGTGGAAATGAGAGGTAATTTCTTGTAAGTAAGCTTTGTGTAATATTTCTCAATTTTTTTGCAGGACAAGAGGGATTCCAGATTCTGCCAATAAAGGCTGCGTTTGCCTAACAAAGACAGAAAAGATACTCTGTTTATAAAGTGACTTAAAGCATCCACGGAGTACATATAAATTGGCTGGAAAGTAGGTCAGCGTGGCATTTCGCGTAGCGCATTGTGATGCGTTTGTGTGTGAATTCAATTACGGAACTGTAAAAGCTCACAGGGAAAGCGGCGTGGTACACAAGTTCTTTGGCATGATGGCTCTTGCTTTAATCTCTCCAAGCTGGTGAGTCTGGGGAGAGCTTAATTAAAAAAGTCAGTGAAAGTAATTCTGGAAAACCCAAGCCTGCGGAGCGCCTGGGTCTGCTCCTCGTATTCTGGCCTGTCGTCTCCTCACCAGATGCTTTCTGCTGTTCCCCTGGCCTGATTTTAGAGAGGACAGCGGAATAAAAAAATTAACTCTTGGATACCTCTCTGTGTGCAGATTTAGCTGCGCCCGGGCGGCGGCGGGCTGCGCCGTGTCGGTCCGTAACGTTCTCCATTGGTAGCGGCCCTCGAGCAGGGCGTGCGCTGTGGGATGGGGTCTGGGCGTGGGACGAGAGGCGTGCGGTGGGCGACTGGAAAGAGGAGGGGAGCGGGCAGGGGGCTGGGAACGGCTGCGTGGTGGGTGGCAAGCGGGAACTCGCCTTCCGAAGGTTTTACTTTCTCTCAGAAATGGAAAAGGTGAGAGGCGCACGGTGATAAAAGGCTGAGAAGTGAGGCTTCTCCAGCAGCAGCTCCGCTCGCACACAGTGCCGTGGACACCAAAGCCACAGCATCCTTCCTGCGCCCTGCCTCCCTGTCCTCTGCCAGCACCAGCCAGGAAATTATCCTGCGCTTCCCCATTACCGGCTACTGAGCGTTTGGGTGAGATGGAGTCGAATTATTTGCACGTTCAAAGAGAGAAGATAAAACCAGACTGCAGCATATTTTATGGCTTTTATAAAATTTTGATGTAAGTTGCTGGAATGGATGGAAAGCCACCACCACAGCTTGAGGGCAGAGCTCTTCTCTGAGAACCTTCCTGCTGAATTAATGCAGGCAAATAGCAGAAAGCAAGAATGTGTAGATAAATTTGGAAAAATAAAGGTTTTATTTTTATATTTGGACTGCCAAATAAGAGAGGCACCTGATTAAAAAATTCTGATTTTGGTGCAGGCCTGAGGTTATACATTTAGGATTTATAACTCAGATTTGGAGAGTTTCTCCTTAGAAACTGAGAGGACAGAGCATCAGGAAAACAGGAAGGGCAGGAAAGGGAAGCAAGCCAAACAGTTCCAGCAGTATGGGGTTTGAGTACGCATGTGGACTTTTAAGCTCAAGCTTTAAATGTGTTTTTCAAAGTACAGGAGTTTCCTATGGGACTGACACCTTCTCAGTCTTGTTGTCAGCTGTCAGATGTAATTATTTCAGCTGCCCATCTACTCTGGCAGTTTTTGAGCAGGTTAGGATGGCTGTCCCTACGCAGGAACGCGTTTGCACTTTCAGCCCAGTTACTTACGACCTAGGATTTATTTAAGCAAAGAAACCAGGCATTGATAAAACAAACAAGCCTCTCAGTTCCCTTGGTATTGTTTCAGTGGGAAGCTCCTGCTGAGGGCCGGCTCGGGTGGGTAACGGTGGGTTGCCGCGGCTAAGGGCGACTCCTCCGCTGAAAGGGGAGATGGCAGTGAGGCAGCGGTGTCCTGCGAGGTCCGTCCTGTGCCCCACCGCTGCCCGCCTGCGTGTTGGTTTGGTCCTGGAGTGATGCACCGGTGTTTGTCCACAGCTGCCCGTTAAAAGCTTCTGAGCGGGTGAGCCTGGTTTCTTTTATGGGTTCCACGTGAACCTGTCAGTATTTACACATCTGCGTGACGTGACACGGCTTTGAGTCCAGCACAACTCCTTTCATTAAAGCCTACAGTTACCTCAAGGTAACATTCTTTTTTTTTCCCCCTTATTTTATTTATGACTTTGACATTTGTGGTTCACATGCTTCGAGCTTCACTCGGGTTTTGGGGAAGCAGGTTTTTGTGCCTCTCTCTAATGATTGCATCGCGTTAGTATTCAACATGCGCGCTCTGGATGGCAGCTGGTTGTGAGGGTAATGTCATGTAAGAGCTGTTTGACACACTGCCAACCTTGCAAGCACTTTTTCCTTCAGAGCTGGTCTCTCTTTAAAAGCTTCACTTCAGGAACAGTTTTTTCAAGGTTGTGGCCTCTAATATTTATTTGTGTTTTGACAGGCAGGTGCCGGCTGGATTCCTGGGTCGTGGGCAGCTCACAGAGTCCCAGGTTCTCTGGAGCTGTAAACTTCTGTCACCTGAACGGGTCCCTAACCGCTCTCTCCTAGTGCCTCTTTCTCCAGCACGTCACAGAGCAAACGTTGTGCACCCAGTAAGATATCTGCGCTCAATGCTTGGTATATCTCAATATCATCATACTTCACTGGCTGCAGGCACTGTGAAGAATAAAATCATATTATTTTTCAGTTTTACTGCAAATTATTCAGAACATCATGCCTAGAAATAAACTGGCATTAATATAACTAATGCGAGTGTCTTGCCGCTGTGAAGGCACTTACTCTTATGCGTTCACTTGCTTGGTTGTACATGCAAATAGATTGTGTGATTACGTGTGCGTACAGATTTGTGACACCTACAACGTGCTTGTTCCAGGAAAGGAGAACTGGAAATGAGGTGCTTGAGAAGGTATGCAAATGCCTGAGAAACAGCGAGTACTCGGCATGTTTGCAGCATGAAAACAGTGGAGGAGCCCGTGCGCGCTTTCTCTTACACAGACACGTACACGAGCCGCTTAATCAGCCCTGCAAGAGCTGTGAAGATGAACACCTCGTGGTTGCCTTTTCAGCTCTAAACTAACAACCTCACCAACTGCATGATCTAAAGTCTCTGTTGCTTCAGCAGGAATGAGATTGCTACTGTGCGAGGTTCGTGTGAATTGCTCAGGATCTGCCACATTGCATTATGCAATTTTTTGGTTGTTGTTTTAATGAATTCATTCCAGAGAAGGCTATTATTAATTAAGCTGCAATATAAAATAGGTGGTGAGCGGTGAGGAGATGCTAACTAGATCTGAAGGACCCATCTGTAGAACGTTCTCTTTCAGAACCAGAGCCCAGTCCCCACCGCACACTGGAGGGAATTATTGGCAGCATTTCAACCTGTTACTGTGCCAAAAAGGTGCCTCTGGAAGGAATAAATTGGAAGTGTGGGGATTCATTGTGATGTGTCTGCCACACGCAGGTAGCACGGGGACAAGAGGCAGCTCAATATATTAGAGTCTTGGGTTTGAATAGGTGAAAAAAATTCCAAACATATGCTAAACTATTCTCCACATGAATAACAGTTTCTAATTTGCTTGACACATCTCTAATAATCCTGGCGGCTTCTCTCCATAATTAACATCTTCATTTGGTTGCTGTCTAAAGGCGCAATGTGTATTTGGCTCAGAGGAGTTCAGCCTCTTGGTTTCAGTGGTGGGAAGCGGAGGTGTGCCAGGGAGGTGGGGGGATGCTCCGGGGACCAAGAGAGTGTCTTGCCCGCGCGGTGAGGCGAGCCTGCGGGCCGCTCGCGCCAGGGCGGAGGATGTCTCCAGCCTGCCGTGTGTGAAGCACAGAGTGGTTTCACAGTGGGTTTCTTGTCGCGGGTGAGGTGACGGAGAGCACCCGCAGGCAGCCTGGCTTCTGGAGAGCTTTGAGTCTTGGCGTTGCCGCTTATTTTGCAAGCGAAATCCCAGAGGTGAATGCCACAGAAGCATGGGAGTTTCCTGATGTAGATTTACATGCGTGGTCCAAATCTAATCAAATCCATCATTATTCAGCCGGAATAAAAACTCGAGCTGTGAAGAGCAGAAATCCGTCTCTTGTCCCTGACCTGCAACAGGCTTTGTCCGGGGTGGCGGGAGGAGTGCTGGCTGCGGGTGTGGCACCCCTGACAGCGTGTGTCCCCACGTGAGAGGGATGTTCGTGTGGACAGGCTCCCAACGCACAGCCAGCTGTAGAGCCTGTACATGGGCGTATGAGTGCAGACACGTGTTTTCTAAAAGCACTTGTAAGTATATTGTATTTATAAACGGAAATACCTGTATTCAGAATCATCCCTGGGTAACATATTTTAAATCTCATTTTCAGAAAACAAAATGTTTGGAGGTGTCCGTTGCTTGTCCCTGACAGCTCTGCCGGCGGAGAGGCGGAACCCCAGATTTACACTGGTGTGACTGGCCACGTCCCTGGGCAGCGAGCAGGGCAGTGATGCTCGGGGTGCCGCTCCCCCGGCAGCACCACCTTCCCCATGGGCACAGCCCCGACCCAGCTCGTTGGAGACCGCGGGCGCCGAGGGGCATTCCTGGGTGGGGGCCGCTCCTCTGCGCGGTGCAGGTCAGCCGAGAGCTGGGCAGTGCCCGCTGCGGCAGCTCCTGCGGACCAGGCAGCCCCATGCTCGCAGCCCCCGGCCCCTCGCAGCGGAGGAGCCAGCTGCATGAATTATCCCCAGAATACAAAAGTTATTTTCCTCCCGCGGCTTCTTCTATCTCTGTGACCTAGTTACTGACTGGGAGCACAGGCAGAAAGCCACGGGAGTGAGAAACAGATAGCTATTTGAATAAGAAAAGTCGATCCCTATTTTAAGCCCTGTATCACGTAGAAGCGTTTCAAGGCTAGCACCCTCCTCGTCTCTAGCAGCGAGAGAACTACAGAGGCGTCTCCCTCCCTGCCCTCCCGTTTGACAGTGCTGGAGTTTCAGGCAATTAAAATCACTTCACATGTCTCTGGGGTACCTGCTGTGGTCCCTGTGTTCTCAGGCCAACATGATTCACGTGTGAAACTGCAAATTGTCTTGTTTAGAGGAGGTTTTATAGGTTGTTTCCTCTAACTGGTGCAAGGTGGATGTTTCAGATGGAATAACTTAATTAAATGGCACCTGAGTTACTGCATTGCTTTGGGGCAGAGGCAAGGAAAAGCCCCTGTACCAGAAACTGATGCAGATAAAACATTCCTTCTTTTGGATTTTTTTTTTTTTTTTTTTTTCAGAAGAAAGCTGCAGCCTTTCCCCCGAGCACTCCCAGAGCAGATGGAGAGTATGCTGGAGATGCCAGCCCTCAGCCTCAGAGATTCGGAACGAGCACCTCTTGAAGGCTCGGCCTCGGGGCGGGTGCAGGGTCTCCCGTGGGACCCCAGCACTGCTGGGGATGCGGGGCTCTGCCACCTGCTCGCTGAGGTGGGGCAGCAGCTTTCAGGCTGCTCTGAGGGATGCAGGGAAGGAGCAGAAATGAGGGCTGGGGTCCTTTGGGGCCGAGGGAGTAAACTTTTACAGGTCTTGGTTAGGCAGAACTCCCAAACCTGCTCCAGTCCCAGCCCTTCCCTGAACAGTGTGCAAATGGAGGTCCAGCTTCAATTACAGGTGAGTACAAAGTTCTTCCTTCCCTGGGGCTTCAGCACGTGTGTATAATGTGAGCAAAGCTTCAATTCTTGACTAAAAGGAGATATATTTTGTATTTCAGCACTCCCAAATAGGAGTGCCTATACCGAGTTACCTATGCGCTCAGCTTTGTGAGGAACGCTCCAGAGCCAGGTGTAAGCCTGAGCTTTGCGGTCGCCTGTGCGGGACAAACCAGCACTACCAGCTCTGGGGACCTCTGCCTACACTGGTAGGATAGCGTTGTCTGAGTGTCATGTCGGAGTGAGAAAGGAGGAAAGTGCACTTTGTTAAGTTAGAATTTTTTATTTTCCCCCTGAGCAGGTGGCTGCCCGACACCTGCAGCAGCATGACAGAACCACGGGTCCTGAGCGAGCGGCTCCTTCCTCTCGAGAGGTGGTGCCACCGCGAGGGTGATGGATCCGGCAGCAGCTGGGTGACCCAGGGATGCTATCTCACAAAGGCAGACTGCAGCCTGTGATTGATAGCGCAGGAAACCTAAATGACAGGCATGATGCAATTTGAAAAAGATAACTTGTGCAAAGGGAACAGGGGGAGAAAGCCCGTTGGTCCCATAATGGTACGCCTCTCCCGTTGCTTTCCATTTTTCCCAGAGAAGCAGAGTGATTTTCAGTTGTTCATGCTTTCCCCGGGGTGCTGCTGGGGATATTTATGACTGAATAAACATATTCTCCCCTGCAACCTCCGTTTGTGTTGTGCTCTATCCAGCAGCTGCACATCTGTTTCTGATGAGCAGACACTTGAGTGTGAAGCAGGAAGCGGCAGAGTGACTTCACTGCGTGATCTGCCACGGCGAGAGGTCGAAGAGCCAGCCCGTGGAAACACGAGAAGGTGGAGTATGGCTTTTGACATAACCTTGATAGGGAAGGCTTGGGAACTAGAATGTGATTCACAAAGTATGCCAAGGTATGAAATGCTTTTTTTCATTTTACAGTGTTCCCACCCCTTTAATCTGAAATCTCTCCAAACCTTCCCTCCATAAAACAATGGAGGGGACAACCCCCTTCACCCCATCAACCCTCCCCACAGAGCTGGGAGCGCTCGGCTGGGAGCACGGCGTGGCAGGAACCTCTGCAGCAGGGCTGACCGTGGGGCTCCCCATCCCGGTCACCTGCAGTTAAAATCACCCAGTATCTGCCCCACGGACAGCTCGTCCTGCGCACAGAGCCACACAGCTGGAATCTCCAGTCCAACATCTGGCATGTGCAAGTGTAACACACTGCTGGCCTGTGAACGCATTTCCATGGCAAAGGGAGAGGTGGCTTAACTGGTTCTGAAAATCCTTTTGTGTGGGAAAACAAACACTTCAGCTGGGTTTTCATGGTGCTTTTCTAGTCACTGTTTTCTTGAACCAAAGATCAAAATGCAGCTGTTGGGTGGTGGCTTTGGGAAGATGCCCCATCTTTTCTGATGGGTTTCACCAGTGAAGGCATGTCTGGTGTGTGTATCCAGCTGCAAAGGGCTAAAGAGGAGCAGGGTGCTGCCTGTCCGTCCTCCTCTGCCTGGACCTGGACCAAAAAGGCGGGCGCTGTTCATCTGACGATGTCTGACACGTTCAGCAAGTGGTAGCTGGAAAGTTCAGGATGCATTTGGCATTTCTTTAGTTGGTTTGGAAAGCTGTGTGAAGATTCAGAGCAGCGAAAGCAGGGGGCCCAGCTGCGTAATACTAATTTTGTGTTACAATTTCATTTAGATAAATTACTCCTGTGAGTTCCTAATAGAAACAGATGTTGGCTTATGTCAAATTTAGTGAACGATTCTGATAACAGGAGCATCTAATTTTAGATGTATGTTAATCCAGCTCAGCCCTACATCAAGTTGCATTAAACTTAGCAGATACAAATGGGATCCATGCTGATTATTCTTTTGCTTCAAAACATGCCAAACCCATCTCTTCTGCTTCGCGTAGCAGGTGGGGTAAGGGCGAAGCTGGAAGGCGAGTTATTTGTCAGGTCTCAAGCAGCCCTTGCCATCCGGTGTACTCGTAGCTGGTGTGGAAGCGTTCATTAGGAGAGTGAGCTGAAGCCAAGTAACGAGCACAGCACAGGCCACCAAAGACATGGACTGAGGAACCTGCCCCCCGGCAAACCTCCTCTGCGGCTGGAGCGGGCGGGCTGGGTTTGCCACGCAGCCCCGGGCCTGCGAGAGCGGCAGGCGCGGCCTCGGCGCGAGGGATGCGCTGCTGCTGAGGGCCAGCATCTTCCATTGAGCGCGGCAGGCGCTGGGGCTGGAGGAGGAGAGCCCACCCGAGAGGCTGAGTGACCCGTCCTGTGTTGGGAGCAACGGACGGCTGGGGCACAGTGGTGTGCACCCCTTGTTCTTCCCGGCGTCTTTGTCCTTCCAATATATTCAATCT
This sequence comes from Tetrax tetrax, assembly GCA_009806455.1. Lineage (NCBI taxonomy): Eukaryota > Metazoa > Chordata > Aves > Otidiformes > Otididae > Tetrax > Tetrax tetrax. The sequence continues at coordinate 223,779 of WHYT01013430.1, read as the reverse complement.
ATAGTCAAATTGATCCCTGTGCGATCTGAAGCCCTGAGGTGTGTGGCTGGCCTGTCAAAAGGGGAGTTTTCCGCGCTGGTGGGTTTGGGTATGCTGCTGAGGAGCACCGTGTACCTAACGAAGTCTTGAGCTGCTCCAGACTGCAGCAGCGTATTGCCAACTTCATTTAATCATCTCCGTGGTTACCATTTAGAATGATATTATATGGAGTTTTGTTTTCTCCCAAAGCAACTTAAGTAAGGAGAAATGCAATGTAAACACAGAAAAATCCAGCCCTGACTTTTTTCCCATCAGTTTAGTTTAGCTTAGTTTAGAAAGTAGAGAATAAGCTTCATAATGATTCCTGAGTTTTGCAAGTTTTCTGTTTTTGCTGACTACCTTTTCCAAATCTTAGATTTTATCAACCAATAGTTGCTTTGACATTAAGTGCACTGCTACAAACAATTAGCATGCACAATTAAATCTCTATTTATACCAGTTTTTCTCTTCATGGGAAAAGTTTTATTTCAGCTCCTCATTATTTTAAAGCAATTTGCAGAAGAAAGTGCTATTAGGAAAATGAGGCTGATGGCATTTGGGGTGAGCTGAACGCGCTGTTAAGCAAATCAGAAATTAGTGTAAATTTCTTTCATTTGACTTCATTTGCTGTGGATCATGTTTGATACTAATGATAAAAAATAGGTCAAGCTCTTAAAAATACTGACGTTTTTCTGTGCGGTGAAACTGAATAGAAATGGCAAGAGAAAAATTTCAGTTTTTTTTCTAATGTAAATGGGAATATTCTTAATAATTCTATTATCTCTTGAAAGCAAGGTGCAGTCTTGTCCCCCATGTACGTGAAGAGCCTTTCTGTGTTTGGAGAGGGGGCAAGGTGATCTTTGTGGGCAGGGGCACTGCGGTGCGCACATCCCACTCTGCGTAGTGCCACAAAGATCAGATCTTAGCCCCCAGCGCGCAGAGCTGCCTACGCTGCTGCTTCAAAAACATGGAAGAACAAGGGGGTGGGTTTAGTCTGCGTAACTGGTGGTGTGCGGGACTGGTTTTCCCTATGGTAGGCGTTCTGCTGCTTCACACGCAGCGCGGATGTTACTGCGTGGCGGGATGCTCCTGGAGTCTCTGTTCTCGTGCGATGCACGTCTGTGCGGCACGGCTGCTCCTGGCTCTTCTCAAGTGCCTGGCTCCTGTGTGTGACAGGCACGGTACCTGGGTGGCGTCTTGGAATGTGACAAATATGGACAGGGCGGGAGAGAAAGGAGAGGCAGTTAAGTGTCCTGAATCTACAGTTGTTCCTATACCTGCCTACCAGCAGCTGGAGTGTCCTAATTGGTAATTAGATGTAATTAGCACGTTTGGCTGAAGTATGGAAATGTAGCTTGTGGATGTTGTAACACCAAGAGCTATGGAGGAGCTGCTGCTGACTGGCAAAATAGTAACAAATAGGTAATGCAGAAGGAGAAGAGGAAAAAACCAGGAAAATATGAGAAATGAAATTCCTGAAATGTTGCCACTTGGAGGCTCACTTGAAGTGTGTTGGCTGCAGCGATGTCCTCCATCAGAATGCTTCTGCATCAGAAACCAATGTAGTGTTGACAAGGGAAGTTGTCATTTTATACTTTTTCAAAAGCCTTTTCGGCGGAGCCGTGAGGACGCCCTGAAGAGAAAACGCGTTGGGCAGTCTGTGTGCTCGCTGCTCCTGCTCTCTTGTCCGGGGCCGGCAAAGCCGTGGCAGGGTGACACCAGCGTCCCTGGCCGCAGGACCAGGGCTCTTCTGCGCTCATCTGGCAAGGTCCTGGATGTCTGCAATGCTACAGGAAAAGTCCGGAGGGCTCTGAGGAGCTGTGATTTCAGCAGGAGGGTGAACTCAGGAGATACTGGGTTAACAGCGCTAAAGCCCAGCTGGCTCCCGTGAGCCTGACACGCGAGAAGGGGATCCCACACAGGAGGTGAGATGGGGAAGAGATCCAGAAAGGGCTGGAAGTGAAGCAGAAGGCAAGTTTCATGCTCACAGCCAAATACTGAAAGCTTGCTTCACCTTATTTTCCTTCCCATCCTTTCGTTGGCTGTGATCGCACAGGGGTTCTTCCATCTCCTCCCTCGGTGTATGACAAAGGCGTACTTTAAATCGAGAATGGGATGCAATTTAACCAGAATAGCAGAAATAATGTCAAAAGTTTAACAGTTGTAAAATTAGAAGGAAAGACAAACTCGAAGAGATGAGAAAATAGCTGATATTAAAGTGATCGAATAATCTTACCCGCAATAGTACTCTGCGGCTTGAGGCAGCTCTCTTCAGCTGGTATCTGTCAAATCCTATCAGCAGTGGAAGGTGACATTATGAAGTCTCCTGATGTATTTTCATGTCATTTAGCTGATTTGTGTCACTTGATAAATTGCATGTTTGTAAAATCAATGTTCTGCGCCGTGTGTATTCCTCTGCTTTGCCAGTGTCAAAGTTCTGTGCTAGAGACAACAGCAGCAATTCGTAAGAGCTATCGCTTCACAAGATCTTGCCACCTTCTTATTAAAACCCCTTATTCATCTTCCAGCATACCAGGCTTTTACACAAGGCTTAGTATAAAAGATTGATGAGGTACATGAAGATACATAAGGTGAGTCTTCTTTAATTCTGCTGAATAACATCTCTGTTATTTTTTTAGAAGTGAGGTAAAAGGGAAAATTAAATCCTAGTGAGAAGTGAAGGTACAGGCTCTCCTCTTACTGGTGGCCACTAAGCCCAGGGAAGATCTGTTAATTCCTGCTGTGGATGATGGAGAGCTCAGTCACAGAGCACTTGGGTTGAGCTGCTGGGGTGGAGGACAGGCGGTGGGGTTGAGTGCGTGGGTCCCAGGAATATCCACCCACCGCCTTTGAGTGCTGGGTCAGGTCTGGACCAGGATTTGCAGGAGTGATGCTGAGTAGGTGCTGGGCACACCAGTGCAGTGGTACATGGGGTGTTCAGCATCGGTAGAGGCACGCAGTCATTAATCCTGGGAAGGTTTAGAAACCCAGAAAAGTTGTCTGCTGCCCTCAGAGCCCCTGGCCTGCACCAGGATGCTGAGTGGGAAGACTTTTAAAATTCCCTTAAAGGTACTGGCAAATTCTGTATTGAATTATTTAACTGGAGCCTTCTGATCCTTCAGATTCTGCTGCCATAGGTGCTACTCCTCTGGTTTGAACAACGGGTGGCAGATCTCCCTTCCTTACCTGCTGCTGCTGTAGCTTATGGCTGTAGGTAAGGCCATTCAGACAAACACAAGAGAGAAATAAAAGCACCTTCACGAATATTAATACACTGTACTGATGACAACGAGTCATTCACAGGTTTAATAATGGCATACCGACCGATGCACATCGCTAGGAAATCTTGCTCGGCGTAGCTTTGACCTGATTCTTACCTTGTGGGAAGTTCCCCGTGAACATAGAGCTTAAAAGCAAACTCCTAAAGACTTTAGGTATTGTGTTTGGTCACAGGTAACACTGAGCTGCTGTATCAATCACGTATATTAAGTAATGATACTGTGCAGCCCTTGGCACTATGCTAGCTGATTTTCAACACACCAGTGATTGGTATAGGATTTTAATAGTGTCACTTGAGCTGTACTGCATAGTAAGACCACATCTGCTGAAGAATAAATCATCCATTTGAATAGTCTAGATGAATAGATTTGGTCCTGTGTTGTAATTTAACTCAAGTTTTCAAATTTGTCTTCGTTATTCCAAAAAGGGAGGAGAACAGAATGAATAAATCAGAAACATGACATTGCATAATTAAACATATTTGTGGTTGTATCCATCTATCTGTCTATCAAAACCTGTCCTTCCTCTGGAACACCATAAGGCTTGTCAGTGCTTTTGATGCCAACGGTTTAAAAACCTTGGCTGGTCCCTTGTGAGCGTAAGCTGGTAGGTGTCAGGAAAGGCACAGCAAATTTGGTACCGTGACTTTACTGCCACAGAACTGAAGATGATGAAGATTGTGAGCCCGCTTTTGGGGAAAATAACTTGAAGATATTTAGTAGAAGTGAATTAAAATTCATCATCTTGACCTGACTCTTGCAGGGAAGCGCTTGCCATCCCTATGGAGGAGCTCTCCAATCGCCTGTTTGTCCTAGAAGATGCAAAGAGGGGGAGATGTGCCTCGCTGCTGTTTCCTGGAGCTGAAATATCGAGGAAATAAATCAAATCCATGTAACGGAGGAGCATCACGTGGGAAATGCAGACTTCGAAAGATACTTTAATGGTAGGTTAAATTCTATTTCTCAGATTGATAGTTGAATGAAAGTACAGCATAATTATGGATTAGAGCTATTAAGCTGCAGAGCAGAGCCATCGCAGTTGTCTCTCAACGTACATCTCTGTCAGCCTCTGCTGGGGGCTCCGCTCATCATTCTGGGGAGATGGAGATGATTCAAAGAGCAGCTACAATGGTTAAAACTAGGATAGGATTTATGAGGAAAGATTAAAGAATTAAATATGTATAGCCTGGCTAAATGATGACTTAAGGGGAAGTATAACTCTCCATGAGTGTTTCAAGGTTACAGATATTAAGGACTGGAAGAACCAGCATGTCACAGGCAGAAGTGCTAACAGTGATGAGATGATACTAAGAAAAAATAATTTATCAAATGCTGGCAACACCATGTGATCATGTTTATGTATAAGGGAAAACCAAAATCTAACTGCATGGAGATGACAGGAATATCTTGCATCTGTGGAGACCTATTCAGTTTTCCAGTTCCCAGAGTCCTTCCATAGAGTCCCTGCACCTCTCTCACAAAGGCAGCCAGCTCTCAGTGCAGCACGCAGCGACGCTTCCCACCCACCAGTGAGGAAAGTTTGTACTGGATCCACTTGCACAAGTGCTCCAGCAAATGGAGCCCAGGCTGAATTTTCTACCTCTGAGTCCTGGTGTCTCATCAAGAGGACAATGGGTTGTGGGGTACTGTGCTCCTCAGTGGTCTTCAGACAGAGTCAAGAATCAGTTTCTAGGGTGGAAAGTGGGGGTTTTCTTCTTCTAAAAGTTGTAGACGCTGGGTGGAAGATGGACGGGATGGAAGGACAAGTCTGTCCTTGGATCCAAGTCACAGAACATGGCAGGTTTCCAGGCTGGGGACTAGATGAGCTAGATCCATTTGGCAGATTAACAGGGCAGATATAAAATGAATTAGTGCTGGGAATTAACTACAGGCCAGACTGCAGCAGGGCAGCCTGGAGGGCTCTGGGGAGCATCCAGAGAAGTACCTGCATGATGAAGTGCTTATCATTGTCATTGTCTTCCTAGTTATGTATTTTATGTTATAATCAGGAGTTTTATTGCCTGCACTAAGGAATGTGTAGTCTTACACACTGGTTGCAAGTTGGAGAGGCTTTTAGAATACTTTACTGAAAAGTATCTTGTCATGAGTAAAGATAGATCTCATTGTTTTGCTAATTGAGGCCTGTATCCAAGTGTATCATTGATCAATTATGGAAAACAGACTTGGGAAATGATAATCCATACTGCATTGCATCTACCCTGCACTGTGTGGCATGGGTTTTCTTCTGTTTTTCTTTTACTCTTCTTCTTAGAGGATCTCAAGAAAAAAAATATTTTTTTTTTATATAAGCTTAACCTTCATATTAGGAATCACTTGTGTTTCAAAATCTAAATGTTACACCGGCTGAGGATAAAATTTATTTTTTCAATTTCCTTAGTTCACTTTCTCAAAGTGCTTCTTTTTCTACGTAATTTGTTTTTATACCTCATCTAGAGCTCTGAAAATGCAGGGAGGCTTTTTATTGTCAGCCTTGAGCAGTGACCCTAAGTTGAGCCACGTCAGCTGAATGCCTGCAGGCTGGCTGGAAACAAGAAGTTTCTGAAGCCTGTTGGGGTGAGCTACGGTGGGGTGGAGCCCATCTGGGACCGGTGTCCCGCCACGGCTGCTCCGGCCCTTCCTCGCCCCTGAGCACAGCAGTTTTCTTCGGACCAGTGCTCTCCCAGTATCCCTGGTGCTAATGCTCTCCTATCTTGCACCTCCAGTGCACAGCACGAGGTGGGGCCTGGGGTCTGTCCTTTATTTTCCGAAAGGTTTAAACTGAAATGAGAGCCAGCTTTGCCAAGTCACTGTATGCAGATGGAGTGTGGAATCAGAGTGCTTTGAGTAGGAAGGGACCTTCAAAGATCATCCAGTCCGTGGGCAGAGATGCCTTCCACTCGATCAGGTTGCTCAGAGTCCTGTGTCCTGAGGCAGAGAGCATTTTGTTGCTCTCTCTGGGAATTAGGTTCATACATTAAACAAGAAAAATAGGGAGTAGCCTCTAGGACCTCCTCTAACACATCCTTAAATAAAACCTAAAAAAGAATATATGAAAAGCAGTGGAAATATCCTTATTAAGCAGCAGTAACTTATAGTTCTGTGTTGAGAACACATAATGGGATACAGGCATTTCAATTAAAAAAAAAATATTTCCCAAAGATAGGCATCATGGATGAAATTGCCTTCATCCTTCACACTAATTAAACTCTATGAAATATGTTGGACTGTCAGTTGGTGTTTACTTTTCTCTTCAACCATCTGATAGCAGCTGCTGAAAAAACGGGATTTTTCCATTGAGTTCCCAGGCTCTTGAATTAAAGCTGCTCTGAGAGCCTCCCTTAACACAACAGCAGCATTTTGCAGTTTTGCCCTCTCTCTTTACTTAAATCTCTCTTCTGTCCATGGAGGAGCCTTGCTGCAGTTTTCCCAGGGACCTGCCCACCTCTCCGGGCCATCGCTGGCGCAGAGGCCACACGCTGAGCGGTGCCGTCCCTCCAGACGCGGCCGCGTGTCCCGGGGGAAGCGGTGCGAGCGGCCAAGCACCCTCCTCCTCATGGGCTCAGCGAGGTCCTGGCTCCTGCCTGCACCGGTGAAACCCGTGGGCAATAAGAGCAGACTGTGCTTGGAGAAAAGGGGCTGGGGGGCGGGTGGGCAGAAAGGTATTTCTGGAACACAGAGGTGACACGGAAATGGCCGTGTCGCCTCTGCACAGCCTGTTTTTGATGTATTTCTGTTGTCTTTAGAAAAATGACGCTCCAGGTAGCAATCCTGCACCTTAACGGACGGTGAACCTCTCCACGCCCAGCGTGAGTTACCGAGATCCAGGTCCTTTCGCTGGCAGCGCAGCTGTGAGATGGGAAACCCCAGACGAACCGGCTGCCCCGCGGTGGCAAACGGAAGCTGATGGATTCCGCGCGGGCGGGCAGGTGACCCCTTTGCTTTCCACTCTAATTACCTTCCTCTCAGATGTTCAATTAGAGTGACAGGGGCCCAAATTCCCGAAGATCTCTGGTTTGTCATAGAAGATTAAAGGGTGGCAACTATTTTCAATATGATTATCATCATTATCTCTGGGAGATTTTATACTTCAGAAGTGAAAGTCATAATAGCCCAGCTCGCTGCAATTATTGGCAAATTACCTTAATGTATTTTCCAGAAGCTCTTTCTGCACTTTGTGATTTATTTATTTGCTAAGCCGATAGCACAGTAAAATGCTAAGATGTCTCTGGACCTATATGAAGCCAGTCTGCTGGTAACTTGCATGGGCATTGCCAGCATCGCATTTACCCGCCAGTAACCCCATCCATTTTTTGTTAAAATACCGCTTCTCCCTATTCTCTCTGGTAACATGCCTTGAAGGATTCTTCCTTTTTTTGGTGAAAAGTGAAGGAAATTTGTGAATGTTGCAGTAATTCTCTATGCTGATGGAAATGACTGTGAAAACATGTACTTAAACCAGTATAAGAAAATATTCACAGACACAAAAAATGCTCAGCTTCTTAAATTTATTTTCTTTTCTCTGGAGACGTGTTTCTGGAAAGGAAGTCTAGCCTATCAAGGGATGGCAGTAGCCTGCACGGGGAAGCGGTGTCCAGATAACTGTCTCGCAGGGCTCCGTTTTCTCTGTCACAGAAGCCGACCCGTCATAGGAGAGTGACCCAGGGTGGTTTTGGGTGCAGTCAGCGCAGGCGGCTCTTTGGATCCCGGCCACATCTCTGCCCTTTCTTGTTCTTAATGGTGAGTAGAGAACAAAGAGACACTGCACCCTGGGTATTAAATTGAAACTAACCCAAATAGTTTCTAAAAGGCACTCCGCTAATTGTTTGGGAGTAATTTACGGACCAAGAGTTACATTGCAATAATTGTGAATAATGAGTAAACCACAAAAAAGAGAGTAAATGGCTTGCAGACATTTTGTGAACAGAAAATGAGGCTAATACACTGAATAAATTAATTGCTATGGATTATTCTCTCAGCTTTAATCTGCTGCCTGCTGAAAGGAGTCTGTGCAAATGGAAAAGCCAGTCCCCAGCTTTCATTTTGAAATGTGGCTGCCTCACGCCAAATGGAAGAGAAAAGAGGCCTGAAAGGGTTTTTGCTGTGTTGTAATAATGTACCATGCTTGTAACACAATTTTCACCTTCAAAGTTTTAGCTGCCCTTTGGGACAGGGCAGTTTTATAATCCCATTTTATGAGCAAGGAGCAGATGGAGAGGCTGCAGGGAGGAGAGGTGATTTTTCCCAAGGCCACACATTGTCTCGTTGGCAGAATTCAAGCTGGAGCCTGGGATTTTGCAGTCCCTGGCTGATGCTTATGATATTTTTCTGTTTGAAGACTTCCCCTTCCTGCAAAAACACGCGTACTGGGAGATGAACAAAACATCCCTAAGCAGATTTGAGGCTTTGCTGGTGAAAATGTGGAGAAAAAAGAAGGAATGAGAAGACACGTCCTCCAGCCCGATTTAGGAGATCGGCTGTAGTAAAGAGGAGTTGTATTTTAAGAACCAAATTGTCTCATTTACTGTCTTAGAGGGCAGCAGTGAAGACACAGCATTCTCCTGTACGGATTGTGATACCTGATAGGGTCTTACCATTGCCAGGAGAAATGACCCCGATTTAGAAAAATCTGTTCATTTATAAGTAGCTGTTGCTTTTTAGTAGTACAGGTTTTTTTTCTTATTGCTTTTAATATATTAATATCATTTTAATTAATATAAAATTAATAAAAATAAAACTAATACCCATGCCACGGATGAAATTGGAAATTTAAAATGAAATTCAGAAAACCTTGGAGATCAATCCTTGGATTTTATAAGCTGCTAGTGGCAATTTATGTGGATGTGAGACCACACAATCCTCTCAGGTTCTGCGCACAAGCAGTCTGTTGTGCCTTGGCCGCTGGCAGCCGTTCCTCTCCCGCCTGGAGCCGGCGTGGCCGGGAGTCTGAGCAGGGCGTCCTTGAGCGGGGAGCGTCTGGTGACGTTCCGACAGCTTAGGACAAGCGCTGCTATTAACAGGGCTCAGAGCGGCGTCGCTTGGCGCAGATTGATGCGCTGAGCAAGTCATCCCTTTGAGAAGGCTGTGGCGTTCCTCCTTGTGCCGGGGCTGACGTCCCCTCGCTGCGGTTATTTATAGCAGGGCGCGCTCACACCCCGCGCCGCTCGCTGCATAGCGATGGTAAACAAATCCATAAGTCCTTTCCCATTTAGCTTCCAGTCTAAAGCGAGCGGTGAGGTGCCGCAGCCGGCACGGCTGCAAGGGCAAGCTGCTGCGGGGAGCGCTCCTGAACGGAGTGCAGTTACCCCGTCTGGCTCGATCGCATCCGCTCAGGTTATCATAACGGATTTTTCCCCTCCATTTGATAAAGTTTAACAGAGCAGAAGGAAAATCCAAATGTTAATGTTAACCATAAGGTGAATCAAAGGGAGACGCAGTTCTGGCAGCGGTGGGATGCACCCCGGGTTGCTGCCCAGCGCAGGGGAGGGGGCTCTGCACTGACTCCCCATCCTCTTCACTCCCGTCCTCGCGATTGCGGAGCGGGGTCTCCAGCAGCCCCTACAGAACACACAGTCCCCTCTGCTGGGATTAACACCACTGGAACAAAGGGTTACTAGATGTGACCTTACTATAATGTCAGTTTTTGTCGCCGTTTACTTCTTCAGTCAATGGCAACAAAACATTTGTTGGACACTTTGGCGCGTCTTTCAGTTCGTTTTTGATCAAAACACCGTTCCTGGTCTAGGTTGCATTTCTAACGGTTTCTTGTCAGGAACGGTCCAACCCCGTTCATAGCCCACGGCACTCTGAACTGGCCGGCGTGCGAGGAGTGCATCCCGTGCCGCCTGGGCTCGTGCAGGGATTTGGGCGGTGTTGGTTTGCTCTCACAGGAGGCTCTGAATTCCCCTTTGCCATTTCAAACATTAACTGAGAATCAGACTTTCTGCCCTCCCTTGAAATGACACCAACACAAAGAAATTAAAATAAGTGTCTTTTCCTGCCGTGCCCGAAGCCCTAAAATGATTTGTATACAAAATCAAACTAATAAATCAGAATCTCTTTCTCCATGTTTGGGACGGTTAAACCTTCAGCAGCAATGGCAGAAACGCGTTGCACTCAGAGTTTTGCAGATGTAATGTCACTCTTTTATTTTATTACACAATGCAGTTCACCCTAAATTACATTTTCTTCTTTTAATTTATTTGCGTGAAAAAGATGGCATGGCATAAATCATCCTGTGTAGGCTGCTGGGTTATTTGCATTTCAGAGGTTGTTTTTAACTTTGTATTAGAAAGGAGTTTGCAATCAAGAAGCTTTGGGAGGCATTAACTTTTAGTGATCAGTGGTTCTCAAGAGGTGATGGATGACGTTCATTTTGCTTAGGACAAACATCCTGAAGTTTGTGTCCTTCTGAAAACTTGTCTGAGGCAAAGACTGGAAGCCAATGAGTGATGTTTTCTCTCAGGAAGCCACTCCTCTTGGAAAAGCAGGATGGACGGGATCAGTTTGGTCTCTGAAGCCAGCTGCTCGGCACTGTTCCTGCGACGCAACATCTGCCCCGTGGAGGTCGCGTCGCCCGTCTCTGCCGTGCCGGTGCGGAGGCGATGGGCAGAGCTCACGGCGTGGAGGGCGGTTTGAAGAACTGCCTCTGCTCCGGAGAGAGGGGGATCATCGCGCGGGTCTCGCCAGCGCTGCCTGCCTGCGCTTGTTGCCGTTCTTTGTTACAGCGCTCGTATAACGGCGTCTGACACAAGGCAAGTGGAAGGCTTTGATGAGTCTTCAGGTGACTATTTCCCGCTAAAGAATGTGATGAGAAGCTGCATTTTCAATTCAATACAGCATGGAGCCCACAGGGAACAGAACAGCTGAGTAAAATATATTTTATTAGCAAGGAACTTAGGCTGCACCCTTTAAATATCTGACACATTACATGCGTTATGTTCCCCTTCAGGAAGGAAGCAGTCGAAGGGACAGTGCTGAGGGACTGCGCTTATTAACTCGGCTTGGCAGTGATGAGAACACTATTGACGAAACGGCTGTCGTAGACTTCAAATGCGTTTACTGCTGTCCTGAAGTTACCGCGCTGCTCTGGCTGAAAGGTGGCATTACTGTACCCATCGGTGCAAGGTCTCCAGCGACAGGCCCGTCGTCTGAGGGCGAGCACAGTTCAGGAGCTGAAAGCAAAGCAGTGGAACCCGTCCGCTGCCTCCGGTAGATGGGAGCTGGAGAGCATCAGAGCCAGCCCCAAGGCAAGGGACCCGCTGAGTCAAGAGGGGAAGGGACCTGCTGGAGGAACGGTTCATCTGCTTGCTAACAGGGTGTTCACAGCTCTCTAAAAATGTGAGGAAGTCACTTAGCGCTTCGTTATGCTTCTTGTTGATTCATCTTGCATGAACTTTTGAACAGGTTGCTTGCTGCTCCATCCAACCTACGCTCCAATAGCCTGGATCTGCAGGAAAGTCTTCCTTAATGATACACAAACATCCTAACGACTTCCATAAATTGAATCCTGGAGTTGACTGGGACTATCTCCAAGTGTCCAGTGTGGAAAAGCATTTTTAGAATCCCGGGTGCTACCAAAACAGCTTTAAGATGCTGAAATGTGTAAGTAAATAACTGTTACTTTCCCTTCTTACAGAAGACTGCTCCTCTATAGTTCTCTTCTCAGAAAAGGGTTACCTTAGAGCATTCACAGAGGTGCAGGTGTTGTTTTCCTATGTTTGTGACTTGTTTTTTGGTAGAATTAGTGTTCACTGAATTGACGTATATATTTTTTTGTACTTCCTGTTGCCCAGGGCTATTGCACTTCAGTCCTTGATCTTATCAGATCTTGCAAACTGAGCTGGTTGGAGGTTGGCCAGGACTTGGATGAGAGATTTCACAGGATCTTCATGATGCCGTGCAGAATTGTTTGCGACTGAAGATGGCACTTTCTGCTGCGAGTCACTGCTGAGCAAACACCCCAGCATGGAGCCAGGGTGTTCCATCGGGCTGGGGCGTTCCATCCGACCCCACCGGCTCCATCTGCAGACGATGTGTGAAATGCGGCCGGACAATCTGATTTCCTGTGAACTGCAGAATGGATGTCCTGGCCAAAATCAGATGTATGTCATTAATCCTGCGCTCAGATCTTTCAGAGAATGTATTGTTACTTTTCACTCTCTCCTAACCTGTCGCCTTGGTTTTCAGTGCGTGGCAGCAGCGTGTCAGGGCGGGATGGAGCGGGAGATCATGTCTGTGGGCTGAGGTCATTGTGAGATGCCGACAGTTACACCTGTGCACGTGGTGGAGTGAGCAGGGACAAAACAGATAACGGTGTGAGCATTTGGCCATTTACAAACCTTTGTTAACTCCCACCTGCAAAGCAGCGCAGGCTCTTTTCTACGCTCTGTCTCCCATAGACCCCTTCCCCTCCCAAAGTGGAGCGCGGCAGGGCACAGGGCTAGAGAGACCCAGGAGCACATGCCCAAGGGCTCGCGGTGCTGCCGGGAGATGCCCCTGAGCTCACGTGGGACACAGCGGTGGGAGGCTGGGCGTCATTTGTAAAGTGCTGTGGGGCTTTTATAGCAGTGCTCCGCAGGCAGCGTCCCATTTGCCGTTAGCGAGCGACCCCTTAATCACATTGGCAAGTAATCACTCACATTGGCAATCCAACTGGCATGACTTGGGCTAGAGCTGCATTGTTAGAATTTAGAAAATAACTATTCCGTTGTTTGGAGTACAAATGCTTCTAATTTATGTAGAAATTGAAGACATTTCTATCTCATTCATTAAAGAAAACAGAATGTGAATTATCACTTACATAACATATGCAGGCAAAGGCAGATTTTAAGCCATAAAAAGAATTAATCTTTTCCCACCAGTGGCAATGTGAAATTCTCAGTGACTGTTTCCCATGTTTTTCTCTTGCCTAACTGGTACAGTTGGGTTGAATCTAACAGTGGCTTCAGTCAGGAGTATCCTTTGCTTAGAATTTGGTTAATTCTTTAGTAACTGGTGGATGACTGGTGCGGTCTTGCAGAGCTGCATGGCTTTACGCAGCTAATATCAGCAAAGAGCAAAAAAAAAAAAAACCCAACAAAAAAATTCTACCGGTGACTTTCTGATACGACTCTGGGGTCGTACACCGTGTGTGGATGGGCAGAAATAACCCGTTGTGTTTCGTGTTGACTGGGCTACGGCCCTGCTGCTTTGGAAGCCACTTAAGTCCACGCTCTGGCCAAATTCCTGTTGGGAAATTGGATCCCCCCTTTGTAAACTTCCCTGCAGTTCCACCCCAGTCACACGTGGTTCCTTAGCGCTTTTTCCAGGCAGGGGTGCAGCATCCGGCTGCTGCTGTGCCGTGGGGAAGGTTGTCCTTTCTTTTTTTTTTTTTTTTTGGTTTTTTTTTTTTTTTTTTTTTTGGTT